>JAULBZ010004348.1:0-14911 GCA_032360805.1 Neoturris breviconis | reverse complement strand
CCACCAAATAGTTTAAACGTAGACACCGATGCTTTCTTAGTGTCAAACCACCAAATAGTTTAAATGCAGACACCGATGCTTTCTTAGTGTCAAACCACCAAATAGTTTAAACGTAAACACCGATGCTTTCTTAGTGTCAAACCACCAAATAGTTTAAATACAGACACCGATGCTTTCTTAGTGTCAAACCACCAAATAGTTTAAACGTAGACACCGATGCTTTCTTAGTGTCAAACCACCAAATAGTTTAAATGCAGACACCGATCCTTTCTTGGTGTCAAACCACCAAATAGTAGACACCACGTATATACTAATGCATATGCACACGAAATTTGCGATATCGCACAAAACGTTTAAGCCGGATATACACTTAAACAATAATCAATGCGTAACGTATCGTAGACATAGGTCATTGGTTCGTTTGTTAATTATTCTTTTGTTCGTTCTTCGTTTTACGTTACGGTACATAAAAAAAAAGTTGAATTCAGTTTAACTTTTTTAACGTAGCGTAACGTATAACAATTTAAGCCAATCAGATTTAAGTATTACGGTACGTAACGCGTATTATTTTTTTAAGTGAAAATCCGGCTTTGCATTGATTGACTAATGTCACTTTAACCCTATTCAGGATGGGGTGCCCCTATCCCCCCCTCCCCTACCATACTTTTATTCATAACTTCTGAACAAATGGCTATAACGACTAGAAATTTTGAGACTTTTCCTATAATTTATCTACAACTCCTCACGTAAATTATGAGGCATTTTTGAATTTTAGCAAGCAATACACACCACAAGCAAAACGCAAGTGCTGAAAATGGCCACTAGAAGTCCCCTGAGATTTATCTTGTAGACTTAAGACTTTTTACAAACTCAACAAATTTTGTTGCTTCTGGCAGCCTAGTACCCAGACTCTTGGCACAAAAGCGAATTTCCGTACAGTTTGTCTTGTTAATCAAAATTTAAGTTTTTTTTGCGTAATTTGAAATTCGGAATTTTCGAACAAATTTCACCTTGTCTCAAATATTTACGTGAGGTTGTAGGATCATTTTCATAAAAACAATTTTTGGTAACTAAGGATTTTTTTTTTTCTGTTTATTTTTGCTTGAAAATCATTTTGGTATATAGTTTGAAAAATAATTTTCTCCTAATTTTTGTTTTTGCACCACCTATTTGGCCCTGATGACGTCATCATAAGTAATGACGTCATCAAAAAAATAATTATGGCAAACTGTTGTTTATGTGTTGAAAAGTTTCAACATTATAGTATGTTCCCATCTAAAGTTGTGGAGGGGGAACACTCTGTGCCCCCTCCCCCATCAGCTCAGAGCCCTAAAAAGCCCATCCTGAATAGAGTAAAGAAACCAAGATATTGACGCTAAACTTAAAAATGATATTTTGACCATTAAAATCACTTTTCATGAAGGTGTAATGGAAACCAAAATGTCAAATACAAACGTTTTTCCGAATATTATAGGATACTTTAAGAAAAGAAATATCCGCGAAATTTTAAAAAAATGTTTGCTCGCGAAAATTGGTTCCCCTATGTAATTCTCTCCTACAATTTATAGAAATAAATCCATGATCTACATCCTCCCCCATATCTTCTTCAATAACATGTTTCATAATAAAGTGGATACAAGGGATAGTTTAAATGCTACTACTCTAATTAAAGTTCAACCCACAAAATTTAATTTGAATTAATTTCAATGAATAGCAAAAATGAATTAACTTTTGTAGTGTTCCAAATAAGATTAGGTAATCTCTGTGGGGGAGAGATTTTTGAGCATAACTTTCGGTTTTGTAGCCTGAGCCTTTATAGGCTCATAACATACTCCTATGCGCTCTTACTTTGAACAATATCTTGTTTACCATATTTAGCAATATATTAATATATAGATAGACCTATTCGCAAATTCATGAAAATGAGGTGTTGTCTGCTCAAAGTAGAACTTGTTATTTTGAGCAGCCAGCCAACGCTTCGTTTTATGTACTTGTGAATAAGGTGTATATAGTATATCTATATTTTATTAGGCATTCTTTTTCTCATTTTTCTTGATGGGGGTTATATCTAACATGAAGAACAACTTGAAGAAAACAATAAAATGCAAGATCATTTATGGTGAAACTCGTTTAAGGTTCCATGTAAAGGCTGCCTTACATATACAGACCGTTAAAGGAATGGTGTTTTAATTTTAATATTTTTCATCACAGGCTCAAATATATTGACTTCAGGAGGGAGTGCTCTACAATCCATGATTTCTGTTTTTTGCCTTGTTAAATATTTTGGACGTTAAAGATTATTTCGAACCACAAAAAATTTCGGGCGTTAATATTTTCGGACAAATCAAATATTCGAAATTTTTACGGACCGAAATTTATTGCACTTAATGTAAGCGTATGCTAGATAGTCGTTTGAAGCTGTGTGATAACAAGAAGACTGATAAAAAAACCTCTATAGTTATTGCTTGAACGCACTCCTGAAATCAAAGTTATAGGATGTGGTTCCATCCTTAGAGGAACCAATCAATTACAAGATCGTTATCTTAATACTCTTCATTGTAGATCCTATTTTCGTCAATCTTTTGGTTACGTGAAGAAAGTACCTTTTTTTACAGTTCAAATTATTTTTTTTGCAACTACAACAATATAGAACCAATTAGTCTTCAACATCCTGGTAGGAACCTTATTAGTAAAATTTAATATTGAAACTAATCACAGCATGAATACCTAGTATCCCAACTGGCATGCGACGTTTTTTCAACGTAAACGAAACGTTGCGTTCTGACGTCAATATATAGTCTTTTTTACATTGAATAACGCCACTTGCCCTTTGGGACGGTCCCATTACGGACAGTGCTACCCCATACAGCAATAAACACAACAATATTCAATTTTTATAGGAAGGCAACGGGTGGCGATCGCATTCCGTATTCTTTCACGATTTGTTGTCTGTCCTGGTTTCTTTATGCTGTCTTAGCACTCCAGTTTGTCAACAAAAACAAACAAACAAGCAAACATATTGTTTGAGTACGAATTGTTAACAGCTACACCACTTATCTTTTCACAGTGTAGACAATGCAATGTTCTCTATGTTAAGAAACAAAACTTACCGTATATATCTTTTATGTACTTGTTCTAACTTGTGTTTACATCATATTATGCGTTTATCACTTGGATAGATTGGATATTTAATTCATAACTTAATCTTCGATTTGTTGATGATGAACGTCAGATATTTTGTAGATTAAACCTATATAGATCTACTGAAATTCCAACATCATTAAACAGTGCGCAAAAACTTGTTCAAATTCCACAGTGAAGACGGTAGAACAGCGTTGTAGCGTCTTTACTGCGGACTTTGAACATGTTTTTGCTAACTTGATTAAACATGACTGTTTGTTATGTTAAAACGAATCCAACACACAAAAGTAGTTTTAAATAGCAAACCAGAGTCACCCGGTTCACACCGACACACAAAAGTAGCTTTAAACAGCAAACTACGATCACCCGGTTCACACTTACCTTATCAGTTTAAGCTTTATTTCATTTTTCTTCTGTTCGTCATAACATGTAACATCAAAGTCATAACATATTTTCTACATTTTACAAGTTATTGCGGATTTTGTTTTCTTGGATTTCACATAACTATCACATTTCAAAATAACAACTGTTACACCGACTTTAAACGTCTCACTTTACGTAATCAGTGAACACATATCGTCAGATCATCGCCAAAACGACGTCGTTTTGACGTTGTTACAACGTTGATCTGACGTCGTGTGCACGCGTGTGATAATTTTAAATGTAATGTAACTGTGTAGTATTGCCATATATGAACTGTGTAGTATTGCCATATATGGACTGTGTATTACCATATATGGACTATGCATTGTCATATATGGACTGTGTATCGCCATATATGAACTGTGTATTACCATATATGGACTGTATTGTCATAAATATATCCATGTACTGAGATACGCGAGACAGACTTTTGCCGCGAGTAACATCGTTAATCTAGATCATGAATTTAAAAAGGAATCTACGAGACGAGACGTTCATACGCTGTATGAATTTTTTTATGCATTGATAAGTGAGTAGAAACCAGGTTTTTACTACATTGACATTGTAGATCGACTATCGTATGGCTTATCGCAGTAAGTAAAAACATTGACAAATCCGACCGCAAAACAAAAACTTGAAGGTCAGAAAGATCAACTGTTTACATTTTCATACAGGGAAGAAATAAATTGCCGGTTTGGGTGATTCATCACGATAAAATTATCCACCTCGTTCCCAGGGCACTTAAATTAGTAGATGGCTTTCAGATAGATAGGACGTCCCTAATCGAATGTGATGGTACGTCCCTAATCTCTTTTTTAGTTTCATACGAATTTGCTACCATTTAAATACGAATTTGAAGGTATTGACACATTCGGGTAAAAGAGATCTACGACGAAGAGGGCTGTGTCAAAGAGATTGCGATTGGTTGATTTCTCCGATACAAAGAAACCAATCAATAGCAAGATGACTGAGTACTCTTCAGATATTAATTTGAAGAGAAACTCGACTAGGTCCAAAAAATTTCAATTTGAATGGCAGATAACGGATACAGGTGGGAAATATATATCTTCCTTTTTGTGCAATGCCCTGCACAAAAAGGAAGTTATTGCATTGCAACAAGTTCGACTTTGAGCAGCCAACGCCTCGTTTTCATGTATTTGTGAATATACGAACCCGAATACGTAATACACACACCATATACGAAGATGTCCGTGTTCACACACGGTAAATTTTTCACGCCGCGATTTAAATGAATATGAGCACGTGACGTTTTTCCAAAGTAAAAAGACGTTGTTTTGACGTCTAAACAACGCCTTTTTCGCTGAAATAACGTCACGTGCCGACAGGGAAAATATATTTAATTTTAAATAGATTGCTAAAACCTTAGTGTTTGTGAGAGGTATGAGCGTAGCTGGAAAATATAGCATCGTTTTTTTCAAACAAAAGTGATCAAGATATTTTCAGAGGTACACTGTGTCGACGTCATTTCGGCGTTAATAAAATGTCGCATGTCGGCTGGCCAGAAGGGCGAATCTAACAATAATTAAGTGAAAGGTTTAAATGCGACGTTAATAAACATCGAAAAGACGTCCTATTGGCGTTAAGGGCATATTTTCGACGTTTAATTAAACGTGTTGTAACGATTCAGAAGCTTACGACAGTTCTTTTAAGAGAAAGCTGATCTTGTTACAGTTCTTTCGAGTGAAAGCTGACCTTGTTAATCCTTTGTGGATGGATCATAAATAAATGATTTCTCCACCCTACAATATTATGTGAGAAATCATCTGCATCTGTGTATGAACGTTTTGAGGTTTTTACCTATCTACCACTATTGTACGTTAAATTTTGTTTTGAAAAATATATTCACGTTTATTTCCCTAGATTCTGCGGAGGAGAGCACTAAGTCAATATCGTTGTAATTGATTTGTCCGTTACAAACGAAACCAATAAATATCAAGTTAATTAACACATAAGTAGTCTCCTGGGTTCTGTTTTTTTTATCTGTTAAGATAATTAATTATCTGAAAATACGAACGAATGTTAATTAGTAACCCACTACACAAAACATGTTCAAAGTCCGTGACAAAGATGCTAGAACAACGTCGACGTTGTGCCTTTTCTGTGGAATTTGAACAAGTTTTTACCAACTGGGGAGAATCCTCTTAAATTTTTTGTATTTTTTATTTGTTGCTCTCTGCAAGGGATTGGCCATTACTTACGGTGGCCCACAAGTGTCACGGCAAATTAAAGAACTCCACGGCAAATCAAAGAACGCCACGGCAAATTAAAGAACTCCACGGCAAATTAAAGAACGCCACGGCAAAATTATTAGAGGTTATGGCGCTGCATATAGTGAATTTTGGCGCCTTATCAATATTTAAAAAGATGACAGACTGATCAGTGGTGAAGTTTGTTTTCGTATTTTACGATGTCTTTGTCATCTGATATAAAGAAGCTTCTGTTGGTTGCTATAAATATACGTGCCTTTTATTTCATAGCTAGTTATGACTAAAGGAAATGAGGAATATACTATTTGAATAAATGTATCTACAGTATATTTCTGGATTTGTAATAACATACCGAGAAATACAAACTTTAAAAATAAAATTTGCCAAAATAGTCTTTAACTGGCCCTGGACACCTATCAGAGTCTGGCCTTTCTGGATTACCGGAAATGGCCATTCAGCAGGGTAAAGAACTGAATTCCTGGACTGAATTCCTGGACAGTGCTTTTTTCCAGATTTTCATTTTCGGTTTATACTCAAAATGTATAAAATTTCAAGAAAGTTAAAACGCCACAAAATATTTAATTTAGTCTGGCAAAACCAAACTGCTACGGAACGTCCCTTTCTCATCTTTACGTTCACAGATTTTAAAATTTATGTTTACTTTCTTTTCTTCCTTCATTTTTCTTCAAAAAAATAAGAGATTCAGTTTGGTTTCCAGACTACAAAATATTGGAATTCTTTAAAGACATTACTTTTCTTTATTCTAGACCAATATGTCCGGGCAAGTTTCTTCTTTTACAATAAAACCAAAATATTAACAAGTGCCAGAAGCTTTGAACTAAACTAAGTTTTTTGTATCAAAGATCCTTTGACAGGATGACGTCCAGATGACAAAGACACGAAAACAAACTTCGACAGTGGTCAGTCTGCCATCTTTTTAAAAAATAAATTTTACTATTTATATTAAATAAATTTTACTATTTATATTAAATAAATTTTACTATTTATATGCAGCGCCATAACCTCTAATAATTTTGCCGTGGCGTTCTTTAATTTGCCGTGGCGTTCTTTAATTTGCCGTGACACTTGTGGGCCACCGTACAAAACTACTTCAAAACTAATTTACTTCGAGTATTTGATATTTATGAAACAAATGAGGCTTATGATCAAATTATCAAATTATTAAAAATGATTACTCGGAAAAGGTCAATTGATTCAAATATGATTTCGAATCTGGATGTGATTTTTTTAAATCCAGTTCCAAAATTTATGATTTTTTGACCCACTTTTGGTCCCAAAACTTAGCTTCTTTTGTTTTGGCTGACACTTTGCTTCTGACTTGTCCTTAGGATGCTGATTCATAATCTGGGGTGATTTTTTAAAACCCAGTCCCAAAAATGATTCACTGTAACTTAAGTGGTCTCACTACATTTTAAAAATGATTTTAGTCCAGCTCTAGATATGAATGTTTACTTCTCATCCCAAAAAGCTTACATACGACTCTCTTCTCCATGTACGAAATAAGGCTCTAAGATGTGTTGTTTATCACGCGTCGAAGGAGTTGACAATGAAAGAAACACTACTCTCCTCATATGTTCAGTTTATATAGTTACTCTTGCAATAGATCAACTTGATCAGGAAATGAGTGGTTCCTTACCCTGCCTTAGTGGCAGAAGCTAACGATAGAGCATGGAGCCTTTGAGTTGCCTTACTTACTTTTACACAAACTCGATCTGCGGCATAAATGGAGTGTATTTTAACCACATGGAGCAACATTTATTATACATATTTTCTTCAAACAAAACTTTGTCCAATTAGTATACTGGAAAGGAAATCATTAGAATGAATTTTGTCCCATGACCATTCCGTTTTCACCTCTTTTAAAAAATTCAGGGTTTCATTCTGGTGTTTGGAGTAATTTGCCTCTGTCATCAATTAGCTTGCAATTATCCGGAAGCAGAACATTTTATACGTCAATGTTTAATGAATCCGGAAGCAGAACATTATATTTTAATTAATGCATGAACAAAATTAAAATACAAAAAATGTGCGAGAAAACGCATATTTATGGAAAAGATTTACGCGAATAATAGGTCCAGAGCACGCTTACATGCATAAATTTAACGTGAGTTCAGGAATCAAGAACTACTTCAAGAGTGTTTAAAGAAATGTCAACAGTTACAAGTTAATCACCAAGATCAAAAGTACCAAGTAAAAGTCAACCATAAAGGCTAACAAAATTTTCCTCCATTCCGCGCCTTTTCTACGGTACTTGTACTGTTTCTTTTCCTTTTTCTTATTTTATAGAATTTAAGAATTTTTTAATAAGATGATTATTGCAAAAATTATAATAAAGGTAAGCTATTATTTTGAACATAAAAGGTTCCGTCAAAATCCCTAACTAGTTCCTAACTAAACCAAACTAATTTTGCAAGACTTTATGACGAAAAGAATGCAGGAGCGAATAGACTTCAGACTTGAAAATTGGTCTGTACGTTTATTAATGTTATATGCGTGCAGCGATAGTACCGTTTTTAATAGCAAAATACTGTTTTTTCTGATTTATCATGGCACCCGTTGTTTAGTTGAAAACCTGTACTATTGTTTATTGCACGCATATAACATTGACAAACATACTGACCAAGTTTATAACTAAATCTAATGAAGTTACATTAACAGCAGGTATATTTGTGTATAACTGAACATACTTACATTTTCTACAGAAATTTGCAAATTCTAATAATGGCGCTACACCTTTTTTTATAAACAATGGTCAAAATAAACAATCTCCCCCAAAAAACGATAAAATAGTAAACAATTGTTATTAACAATTAAATTGGGGCAAAAATAAAAAAAAGAAGTTTAAAAAGATGACTCGTTAAATATAGTGTAACTATTTTTGGTCAGAAATCTAATAAAAAATGTTGTTCTTCTGTGAGGTGTTAATATAACATCAGAAATGATCAAATCTTTCAGTTTTAAG
This sequence comes from Neoturris breviconis, assembly GCA_032360805.1. Classification (NCBI taxonomy): domain Eukaryota; kingdom Metazoa; phylum Cnidaria; class Hydrozoa; order Anthoathecata; family Pandeidae; genus Neoturris; species Neoturris breviconis. The sequence continues at coordinate 6,136 of JAULBZ010004348.1, read as the reverse complement.
ATACTGTAAGCAATTTGGTTCGAGATTTACAATGATGCTAAACAATTGTTAAACAATTTATTGAGGCGAATTTGTGATATTTGCTGAACAATTTTTGGGCAAAATTGGGCAAAAAAAAAAGGTGTATAGAAATTTACCAAGTTACTCAAAATTGACATCAAGATATTTCTATTATTGTTTTTTATTATAAATTTCACAAAACACGGAACTTATTTAGCATTATATATACCGACGACTCCCAGCAAGTGAGCACATAACGTCGGAAAAACATCGCAGCGTCGTTTCGACGTCGTGTGCCGGTAAGGCAAAGCCCACTACTTCCCGTAACCATATTGTTGAAATTGCTTTGTTCTAAAACGTTGCAACATTTGTTGATAAGTTTTTCTTTGTTGTAATTCACGACTGACGCCATTTTGAACGTATCCGTCAGTAGCTTGTGATACACAGCATCTACGTGGGCATCTTGGCAGACACGACAGTAGACAATTTACTGGACAACCCTTTTGCTGAGGTAAAACCGATAACATAGGCATTTGCATTGCTTGTGGTTGTTGTTGTTGCTGTTGTTGTTGTTGTTGTTGTTGTTGAGGAAATGAAATAGCTGTCATTGGTCTCAATGGAGCTCCCATGCTTTGACAACATGTGGGTTGACATAATGGTGCACACTGTTGCGGACATCCTGCCCCGCATGTAAACTGACTTTGCGGCACCTGTGTGCTCTGACAGCATGTCGGCTGACATAATGGTGCGCATTGCTGAGAACAGCTAGCAGGACAATATTGTGGTGGAGGTGGAGGTGGAGGTGGCGGTGGTGGGGGTGGTGGTGGTTGATATTGCATCATCGATGCACCTTGACAGCAAGATGGTGTACATGAAGGAGCGCATTGGCTTGAGCATCCCACTGGACATGGCGATAATTGAGGTGGAATTGGCGTCTGAACAGCTGTATTACAACAAGCAGGATCACACGTGGACATGCACTGTGTTGGTGTGCACATACTTCCACACGATGGCCGAACTCGATCGTACTGAATTGTTGGTGCAGGTTGATTGAATTGACAAGTCGGCTTTTTTTTGCTCATACAACAAGAGGATTCGCACGTTGGAGCACAATCGCTTGGACAATCTCCTGGGCAGAGTGTTGGTATAGAAGGCAACTGAAAAGGTTCTGGATCACTTTGACAGCATGTGTACGTACAAAGTGGGGCGCAACTACTGGGACAACTTCCACTGCATGTGGGGGGCGGTGCGGGTGGTGGTGGTGGTGGTGAGCAACATGATTTTTTACAAGTTGGCCAACACGTATTGCTGCAACCATTCTGACAAACCATGTGTAACTGTGGCTCTTGATGACAAGCATATGAAACGCGAAGATATTTACGAACATCGCCACAAATTTCTTCACCTTTTTTCTCCAGAAATTCAGGTGTAACCGGTACCTTACATTTGTTTTCTCCCGAACACATTAAATTTAATTTTTCAATAATTAATTGTGGAGTTTGGCCGCTGCATAATTTACTAGAATCTGCCACTTTACTCGCACATGTAAACGTATTATCTCGACCATAAAATACATCTTTTATCGATAGTTTGTTATAACGATTTCTACATTCTAAAAATAAATTGTCTTCCTGGCAAGCAGCAACGACCTAAAATGTTAAGAAAACTTTCTGTGATGAAGGCTCAGGAAATTCTTGTGACAAAAGTAATTGTTCATTTATCACAGGTATGTTGATAGTGTCAGAAACCTTTGTGTTTTACATGAAGAAGCTTTCGTGGTTGGACCATTTAAGAAACTTTCATGGAAATAAATCTTTGCGGATTTACCCAAAATCCGCGGAAATTTTTTTCCGACGCTTCATAATGTTCATATTTTGTTCAGCTTTAAAAGAGTTATACTTACATGATCCACTCCATCTGGCAATGTTGAAGAATGAACCTTGTTCAACCCTTAAAAATAAAGGCTCAAAAATGAGCATGTTTCCTTATTGTAGACAAAAAAGAGAAATATACCGTATACCGTAAACATTTGACGATAATGTCCCTAGATATGCCAAACGATTCATTAGGGATAAGTGACCGTTTAGAAGCTTTAAAGGGTGCCTTTCCATATCTTTTAAATTGCTATACAGAGCAGAAATTGTAAATGAAAGAGCAAAATAATTACGGATCAGAATTATCAGTAATTTACCGACAAGAATAACGTAATTTACGGACCCCCAAAAAAACTAGCACTGTAAATTATTAAGCGTAATGACGTCATAATAGGGTCATGTAACTAGAGATAAAATGTTTTTGAGATTTCATCCAAAGTAAGTTTATATTCGTTATTAATTTTATATAAAATTTTAAAGTTTATAAATTTTGATCATTTTCAATTCCAATGATGACGTCATGTGAGGTCATGTAATCAAATATCTTAAATTATTACGTTATATTCAAATGCACTTAAAACTTACTCATTTTTAACGCATGTTAACGCATGGCTTGTTAATGAAGGATTTTAATTGTTTTCCTGTTGAAATGAACGGAAGGGTGATACTTCGAGAGTGGGCCTTCTATTGGTTATTTTTTGGTATTTTTGATAGAAGTAGAAGTTTAGGATGTATTTTTAGCTTTCAAGCTTGAGAAAGTAAATAAATACAAACGAAAGGGGTAAATTTATATAAATGCGACTTACAAGATGCATGCGTCACTTGAAAAGAACCGGCCACCAATACAATAAATATCGTTAACCAATGGTTGTGAAGTGCGTGATGTGTCATGGTTGGTTGCTTCACATTCTAAAATTAAATGATCACAAATATTTTGTTGCATTAACAAAATTTGGGACAAATGAACAGACCAAATTTTGCTGGGACCAAATGTTTTAATGCTTTCTCAAAATTTCCATAATTGGGTAAATTAGATGATTCCGCAACGAAATATCATTACAATAGTGAATTTAAAGTAAATACGTTGCTATATTTCGTTGTGAAGAACAAAAAAACAACGTAGAAAGACTCTAACCCTATTATTAACGTCTGAAATAGTAAAACAATGATGCTGAAACATTCTGACTATTTGACGAAGTTTATCCGCGGCTAAATTATATGTGCCAAATGTTTTTGTAGTTAATGTAAGAAATAAAACAAAACTGTTTTCATTGTACAAATTATTTCTTTGTGGTTCCGTCTCGTCATCCTGGTGATTACTTTAAAATATGTGTGCTACCCCCAAGATTTAAAATCTATGTCAAATTGACAAGGGACACACACTGATCATACTCAGAAAATTTCAGAGGCCAATAACATCAGAAAGTGTCAAATTCAGCAGTTCTTTTCTCTAAAAATGGAAAATGTTTGGCCAAACAAGATGGCTGCCACACCACAACTTTGATTGCTTGTATCTCTTCCAGTATTCATCGTTATGGAGTAAAACTTTCAGGATATGTTGATAGCAAGATAAACTTTCATATGGACTTCAGTACGTAGATATTTTAAAAAAATTATAAAACTGATTTTGTACCTTTCACCCTATTCAGGTCGGGATTTTTGGGGCTCTGAATAGCCAAGGGCCCTCCATAACTTTTGATGGAACCATGCTGTAGTGTTGAAACTTTCCAGAAAGTTAGGACAATACTTAATTCACATTTTAGCATTTTTTGATTACTCATGATAACGTCATAACGGGAAAACAGGTGTTAATTTTTTTTAGCTAAAAAATATTTGTTATCCAAACTATATACCAAAATGATTTTCAAGCAAAAATAATAATAAGAAAAATATTTTTTACCACCTGTCAAATATGGTTGCTAGAGGAAAATTATTTCTAGTTACCAAAAAGAAAAATTCAAAATAATCCTAGATAAATTGTAGGAAAAGTCATAAACTTTGTAGTCATGTAAGCCATTCATCCAAAAGTTATGTAAAAAGGTTTAGCAGTGAGGGAGGGGCACTTTTTGGTCCAAAATATGAAAAAGGAATATCAGATTCGGAATCAGCACCATCAATGGTCATGTATTAATTTTCACAAAAAACAAAGCACTTTTTATATTTTGACTCATTTTGATCTGGTCTGCAAAATTTATTTATGGACGGTGGATTTTCGGACTCTGGTTGATGGTCAGTACTGCGCTTCTTTGTCAACTTTTAATGCTGATGGTGAAAAAGAGAAGTGAGTGTGTAAAGTTTTTCCTAGATTTTGAGGATGCTGTGGTGTTTTGCGAACTTCTCAATGGCGCTTTTTGCAGGCTCGTCGGTTAGATACTTAAGTTTTAGCAAGTCACTATTTTCCTGATTTGGGTAAACTGTATCTTAACCCTATTTGTATGGGTGGCACGCTATCTGGTCAAGCCAGGCTTTCTTGACTTTTAATATTGTTTCATGGAGGTCAGTTTCACATTTTTAAAACTCTTCTTGGGGGTTTATAATTGCTCCACCCCTCGACCCCCACCGGAATTTCTTTTATTTCTCTAGAATCATATAGTCCTATTAAACCCGTGCTGTTTTAGGCCTTTCTATGCCCTGGGGAGGGGGGAGGGGGAGCACAAAGTGCCAGTGGCCTTTTATTTCCAAACCACTATACTTATGATATGAAACTTGATACACTTATAGAACAACTCAATACAAACACTTTGACTAAAAAGAATTGACTAGATGACGTCAGTAGTACCTGCTATTACGTCATCAGTAACAGTGGCTTTGCGGTCTGTAAAATATACTATCTGGTCTGTAAAATATGAAGTCTGTAATTTTCAATACTTTCATATATTTCATTATTCTTTCCATAAATAATACTTAGCTAGCTGTTCAAAAGATAGCCCAGCAACAACAGGGATTATATTTTCAGTTACCATGGGGTAATTAAATTACCCTGGAAAAATAACAAAAACAATCATGATCCTAGTCCTTAATAAAACATAGGAAAAGTTACCAAAATTTCAATAAATACCATACCATTTGGAAAGTAAATTTAGCACGTTCGGTTCTCAGGATAAGGTGGGGGGTTATTTTTCCCGGTTAAAACGGATTCAAATCAAGTTCCTTGGAGCAGCATCGTTTGGTTTTTTAAAAGATTCGATCCTGCTTCAGTTTCATAAGGCTGGTACGTGAGCATTGCTGCTGTTTCAAATAAATGCCCCTTTTACGAAGGGGGCGTTTAAAAGAGGGAGGCGTTTACTAAATATTTTAGTGTTTAGAGGGGCGTTTAATCGAGGGGGCGTTTAAAAAAGGGGGCGTTTAATCGATGCATTACGGTAGGCCTCGTAGATTTTACTTACGTATTTGAACAGAAAACATTTCTTTAGAGTTGTCACAGAAACAGAATACGTTAAATGAACCGTTTCATTTTGTATCTTTTGTATTTATATATAGGTTTTCGTGTTGTTCTGTACTATTTGACTCCTTGGAACAAATAAGAAATTTGAGTTCCAGAATATTGGGGAAAAGCAAGAAACTCCAGTATTCACTCAAATCATATGTTGCCTTTATAAAAAACATGTACAGAACGTATTTTTGTTTTACATGTTGTCAAAAGAAATGAAGTACCTTAAGTGTATTAGAAATCGCGCAGTACTCATTTTTGCACGGTCTTAAATTCGCGCACTAAAATTAGAGATATTTGCGAGCCTTCTGTTAAAGAAATTAGATACTGAGGATCGCTTTGACTAGTTTTGTAAATTGTTTATCATATTTCTTCTGAGTGATTCATTTTCATCTTGATCTGTGTTTATTCGACCCATCGAAGTGATTTGGGAAATTCAAGGTAGGCTTTTCTCGCATGGACATTTTTCACGAAGTACTATTTTTCGCAGGAAATAAAATACACTTAAGGTAGAAAGAAGGGCAGCACACACAGGAACGTCTAGTCTTTGTGAAATCTATCAAACGTCGTATGCATTGAAGCATATCAATGGTTCAGTTGATACCTACTTGATAACGAATGTTGCCATAACCCTTAGATATATCGAAGAAAAGATAGATTTGAGTTTACCTTGAGAGCCGATCATAATATTTAATCTTATCTTTTTTAGGCTTTAAAATTTACAGAGGAACAAATAGAAGGTACGGTTTCTTTTCTGTTGATCCAAGTAACCAATTATAGATCGGACGATCGTATTAATATATAGGATTTTGGTTTCTCCCCCCTCCACTTC
>JAULBZ010004347.1:0-14911 GCA_032360805.1 Neoturris breviconis | reverse complement strand
TGAAAATATTCTAAAAAATCTCTCCTCCACAGTGATGACCGGCTGTTATTTCGAGCCCTGCTACTGTAATAATAAGTCCGTCTGCTAATATAAGTACTAAAAGCTTAAAATACCGATTGATCTATAACTTGTTTTTGTAGTAGCTATGAGAGTCACAGTTTAGTATCAAAAGATTGTGTCAGTCTATTGTAGCTCTGCAACATTGATCATCACATCAATCTCGTTTTCAGGCTTTTTTTTTACTTTAATAAATAACCTATCAATAACTCTAAGCCTTACCTATTGCTAAGGTAATTAGGGCTAGTGAGTAAACCCTAGTGTTAGAGCTAGCCATCCCTACCCCTGACTGAGCACAAATAGTCCCACCCATACGGCCACAATTCCTCTCGATGTAAATAGTTGTAGTTTACTTGCGGATATGATGTTTATGGCATTTTGTTAAAACATGAGTAGAATAATAACTACATAAATATATTAAAGGTAATTTAATCACATAGATACTTAAGTATCAACAAATCATTAGGAACGAAACAGCAATTATATTAATCAATTACTTTTATTAAATATCTTTCATAAGTTATCATTACATCATAAGTAGCCAATAATAGTATATGTCAGGTGTGTCGGTGGTGTGTCCGGTAAAGCCTGAAGCTGTTAAAATATTCCTCCTCCACAGTGATGACACACAGTGATAATATTAACTTTTATTTTGACCACTGCAGTTATTTTTAGTAGTGTATTGTAGGCTATTACTCAGTGTGCAAAAACCTGTTCAAAGTCTGCATTAAAGACGCTAGAACAATGTTAATTGACGTTTTTCTCGCATTTTTACTACGGACTTTGAACAGGTTATTGTCCACTGGGTAGCTTATATATACAATCGAATTATATTCATTGCCTTACATACTATTAATCATCTATTTGTGCACAATACAATAAGATAGAATTATAAAAAAGAGTTTGAAGAAATAATGAAGATTTTGAAGAAATATCCGTAAAACATTTGAGTTAGATGCTAGACAACAATTATAAAAACACTTAATGACCCAAACAAATATTTACTTTAGACATTTCCTGTCTGTGGTGAACAAAACAAAAATTACCGCAAAATTCATTAGGCTATACTTTTTTTATGGCGCCTACACAGTAAGTGAGGATTCTTTTTTTGACATGTCAGATTTTATAAATTCAATTTACGCGTAATCATCTGTGAAAGAATGCAATTATATGAGATATCACAGTACTGATAACCACCACAACTCGATTTAACTATAGCAATACTAAGATGGTTAACTATTAATTAACTTCCATTTATAAGACAATTAAAAATCTGTTTAACATTCCATAAGAAAAAATTGTTATTATTACTCAAACCATAGACATCACATGGCAATAATATTATAACTGTCAATGACAACGGGTTATAATTAATTAATAAGTATTATCCAGTACAAACCATTACATTAATTAGTGTGTAAAATATAATAACAATTTCTCACACTTATCTTCAGCTTAACAGCTCGCAATTTAGGATTTCTATCTTGCAATGCTTTTTTATAACAATCTACATATACTAAATCTCAAGCAGCAGGATATGTATTTTTTTTCTTTCCGAAAATAACTTTTTAAGAAACACAGTATACTGAAAAACACTGTCAATATTATTTCTAAACTGCATCAGAGGGCCAATGTGTGCAAAAACTACTTACAAATTATTGTAACAGGGGGTCAGTTTGTGAAACAACTGCCAAAACATTTGGAACTGTATATGGCATACTGTTAGTATATATTCCTAACTGCATCAAGGGATCAATATGCGCACAAATCACCTACATGTTTCCAACTGTATCAGGTGGTTACAAGCCTTTTCCCAATATATTTGTTTAGGTTGCCTGTATTTTAAACCATTAGTGAGCAACTTATGAAGGTCATTATTTTCAACATTAGCTAAATTACTAGTAAGATTGTGACCATCATTAGGATCAAGAAAGTTAGAACCTTAATATCTGTTTATAAAATGGTCAACGTCCAATTCTTCAACAATTCTATTAAAATTAAACATTTAGCTAAAATATAAGCTAAAACATGATAAAACTAGATGCACGCCTAGACGCATCCTATGCGTGGAACAATCTCGCTGACAATGCGTTCCTTAGCACATCAGTCGCAATCAGGTATATATAAAACTTTGAAAATTTTCTTAATTTTGACTGGAATAAATGACTAAACATATCAGAAAGAATGTGTCAAGGCGGATTTTGGAAATTTTCTTAATTTTGACTGGAATAAGTGAGTAAACATATCAGAAAGAATGTTTGAAGGCGAATTATGTAATCTGATTGGTTATGCTTGTTTTGCTCAAAAATTTGATTCCCGTTTTGCTTTGAAAATTCATTTCCCTGGGAACTTTTTCCGCTTAAATTCTAAGTGAAAATCTCCTTTAAATTACCAAATGCCTAGCTTTAGGGCTCCTTTTGGATGTAAAAAAATTGACTCAGATTTGATGCCCTGATATCACACATAGGTCCATTCTGCATTGTATATACGTCACGTCACAACAATTTTTTAACTGGAACCCCTAGGAGTGCTGCGGCCAATGCACCAGCAGCAGTGACTCGTGCACCCACTCACCGGCTTGTACTTGTCCATAAAATCTCAACATCAGTCATGGAATCGCCATTATTGTCTGTACCTCGGATATAGGATGATGCCTGTACCTTCAGTATAACACTATACCTGTGTCTCAGGTATAAGACCTCAGGTATAAGACTTTAAACCACATTAAAATTACTTTATTTTGTAGTTATGGAATCTCTCCATGAAATGGTCTGTTTAATATAATTATGAAAAATAAGAAAATCTCACCATCAAGAGATTCTCCTTTCGTTAAAGATGAAACAGTGGGATTGATAGCAATTACTGTACCACCTAACCTTTGCATAGCAGCCTGAAAAGAACCTGATGTTCGTGTACTAGCTTCGAAGAACATTAAACCAAGTACTTTACCCTAAAATGTTTGTTAAAATATTATAATATATTAGGGGTTGAAATTATAATTACATAAAACACAATAATACTGAGGTAAACGAGACAATTGTTTTTCAGGCTGTAGTATAAATAAATGTGGAGAGTATGTTTGAGGAATATTATAGGTAACAATCCTTGAGAAAATACCTGTACATTTCTTTCCTGTATCATATAAACAAGTGGCAATGAATATCTAATAGTTGTAGAGTATTTCATATTTACAAATAGGCAAGAAAAGAGTAAATTTCAATTCAAATGGGTACTTTAACCAATTTTTCTATTCAGTGAATAAAACTTGAAATATATGGTTAGCTCCGATTCTCTTAACCCTAGTAAGTACAGCAGATCAGGCGCATGAATATTTTGGTACCATTTTGTTCCTTGTGGAAAGTATCATTCAAATACTAAAAAGTGGTTCAATAGTTATGGAGGGGTGTAATTTCTCCCCCCCCTCCCAATGTAACAGAGCCCTAAAAAGTCCAGGACTAATAGGGTTAATGCTATAAAATAATAATAAATTCCGTAAATTTTTTAATGGTCATAAGAGCAAATAAGCACTGTGGAAGAGTGGTTTTTGAGCACAACTTCAGACTCCATAGCTTGCACAAAACCCCTCCTCCAAAGTTTTTATTTGCTCTTATTTTGACAACTATTTTTATGATCAAACCTTTAGAATATCAAATGATTTCCCTTTTCTCACTTCTAGTCGCATATGGTGTGCAATATTAAACAAATCACCAAGCTAAATAAACAAATATATATGTTAATTAACAAAAATAGCTTAAAATGACGGATACTCACATGTGCAAAACAAATACCAATAACTTTACTACAATAAACAAATCACTAAGCTAAATGAACAAATATATTTTAAATAAACAAAAATAGCTTAAAATGACGTGATATTCACGTGTGTAAAACAAATACCAATAACTTTTATCCAGACAACAATATTGATTTTGCTTTTTATTTATGACGGTGATGAAATTGCATGGCTTAAAGGTTTTTGAAAAAAATAAGAATATAAAAATATAATATAACAAAGTGTGCATACATGGAATAACGTAATCCAAGGTACGGTATTAAAAGTAGCCTGCCAAGCCAAGTGAAAGTTAAACCTAAGCATATAAATATGATTTCATACACACATCATATGTTAGTGTTTGAAATATGTCTTTATTAAGTTTTAGTTCAAATAAACAATTGGAACACCTTTATCAAGGTCGTCCCTGTGGAGGAGAGTAGTGAAATTTCATATCCAGGATAAACACCCAAATTTTAGATTGAATCAGGATTTCGTGTCCTTATTAAGTTGATGAAGTTTCAAATCAAATAAACAATTGGAACACCATTATCAAGGTAAAGTTATGCCAAGTCACTGTGGAGGAGAGCAGTGAAATTTCATATCAAAGATAAACACTAAAATTTTACATGGCATTAGGATTTTATGTCCTTATTAAGTTGATAAAGTTTCAGTTCAAATAAACAATTGGAAAACCTTTATTATTGTGCTGGATATGAATTGAATACACACATTATGCACCCTAGCATATAGGACTGATGAGCCGTGAATTTGGCAAAACATGTCTTCTGCAGGGGTTTGTTAGATGTACAGTTATGTATATATATATAGTCAATAAACCAATGTGTTATTTTGTAAACTTTTATAAGCACACACATATCATTTTACTTTGCAAAAGAGTCACCATGAAGGCAAAATTGAAGACTTGGAGGAGCACTATGATCTCCAAACTCAGTTTTTTGGATATACACTAAATAAATAATTTAGTTTTATAAAGTGTCATTGTAATGTTCAGTGGGACCATTAAACATAAGTATATTAAACATAATATGAATAGAAATATGGTATCTATTAGCAGTATTAAAAAGGTGGGTGGTTGTCTTCGTCTGTTATTAAAATTAAAAAGAAATAAAGAATAATTGAAGATTACATATTCATTAAAACAAGTTATTATTTTGTTGTCATTATATTTCTAATTTGAATCACGAGTCATTAACCCTATTCAGGATTGGTAACTTGGGATAATTTTCCCTTAGCAACCCAATTTTTGGCAGGTGGTAAAATCTTTTAATTTTTTTTTTCTTCTTCTTATTTTTGCTTGAAAAAAACTGACAAAATTTGGCACTCCCTGTTTGGCCTCAAAAAAATAATTATGCCAAAGTGTTGGTTATTAACCTTCTGAAAGGTTTCAACATTATAGCATATTCTCATCTAAAGTTGCGGACACTTTGTGGAGTTGGCGTGCCCTTCTAGAATATCACAAGAATGCTGGTACAAAATTTCAAAATGCTATCCCTATGGGAACATTGTCTATTAAGAAAAGCAGGCTGCCGCTGCCACCACAAAGTGACAGCAATAGCACATCCAAACTTTGTTTGGTGGGCTAAAAACTTATGAAAGTCAATTTTACTGCAATTTATTATACAGTAATTTAGTAGAAATAACAATAAAACATTTCTTTGACGATCACCAGTACTTACATGATCTTTACTAAAACCTTCAACAGTTATAACATGTTTACCAAATAATTCATGTGATTGAAGTGCAACAGGAATATTAGGTGCAAAAGAAGAGAATGGAAGAGTTGCTAAATGTGCATCATGTAACATATCTGTAAACAAGCATAAACATAAACCAAATGACAACACTGAAAATAACTGTCAGCCACTACAGATGGAAAAGCGTTTTTGAGTAGCATTATTTTACAGCTGAAAAATATACTAAAAAAAACCTGTCATTAGGGGATGTCAAACAGTTATATTCAGGCTTGACTGATAGCTCAGTAATGCAATAATAATAGTTCAAAGTTATTAACTGTTTAAACAAAGGCAAAATTTTATCTATATTAATACTCCATTTTTATTGCAGAAAACACAATGTTACATCAAAATAACATAGCTCCACTAAAAATATAGATGTACAAACTAAATGCAAATAATTTATAAGAAATATGTAACAACATTTTATATACCTTCTGATGTCTTTAGAGGAGTTTGTGATTGATTGAACATTGCAAAAGCGTCACCATGATGGCGTAATGGACTTGGAGGAACACTATGATCTGCAAACTCAGTTTTTTGTGAAATTTGTTGACTTGGCTCACTTAAGTGAGGAATTGCTGTATAAGACACTTTCCTATCAACGCTTGAAGCAGTGAGTGGAGGTAAGCAATGAGGAGGCTCCCATGAGCGAACATCTTCACCATACCCTGGTTTAGTAAGAACCTAAAAATAATGTTCAATAAAGAGTTTTTAATATTCTAGATGTTTTATTTGATCCTCAATTAAATGTCCTGAGCACTTGCTTATTAATTCAGAACATAATTAGGAGGAGAGCTTATTAAGAAGAAAACTTTTTTTGCCAAAACTTTTATAAAATAAATTTAGATAAATTAATTAAATGACAAAAAATATATTTTACAGACCAGAATGATATTTTTGTACCAAAAATAGGTTTAATTATCCATAACTCCTGCACTAACATAAGAATGAAAGAAAAGATTTAAAGTAAAAAATATGCTTTTATTTTTACTAAAAACATTGTTGTTGTTTTAAGGATTGGTTATTATTCGAGGGGAGCTGCAAGGGGGGACTTATTCAAGGGTGGGTGCTTAATCAAGGAAATACGGTGCTAATTAGCAGATGTAATATTGCAAAATCTGGTAAACACAAGGGAACAATAAAAAAGATAAAAAACATTTGCCAATAATGAATGTCACCACTGTAATGGTTTCTTATGTCAAAATTCTAAGTAAACTATTTACCGTGTTCTCAATGACAGCAAGCTGTCCTCTTAACACAACACGGCAAACTCTACCATGAACCTTCATACCAGCAAATGGTGTCCATTTTGATTTAGTGTAAGTCATAGCTTCTGGAATGACCCATTCTTCAGACATATCAACTTCAACATAGGTGTCTAAATAATAAGATGAAATATTTTGCACCAAATATCCCTTTAAATTGGAGCATGCAGGTATGTTTAGAATTTATTGCTTTTAAGGCGGTCTTTACATGGACCCCTAAATGAAGTTTACCATATATGAAAATTCAATTCGGTTTGAAAACAAGTTCTGTTTACCTTAAGGGAAGAAATTTTTGCAAATCAAGGTCCCGAAAATCGCGGAATTTATTTTCATGTTTTGAGGTTCGAAAGTGGATTTCGTGGAACTTTTTTTCTTGTTTTAAAGTTCGAAGCTCAATTTCGCAGAACTTATTTTGTGGTCGAAATTTACTTTAGAAGAGTATAAAAAGCAGTCAATATCTGTTGCAAAAGTTTTTTACACTACCAAACTACAAACGCATTACTGGTTTACTACTTTCTTTTTAATTTCTTTCATTACCGAAACATCAAGAAAGAGGAAAAAACATCATTGCTTTGTAAAGATACCACTGAAGTATTATTTGGTACCGTAAAGTTTCTTTCAATATCTTTCAATATCTTTCAGTGCTTACAAACGATAACAGGAACAAAAATACAGAGGATTTTTTTTTAACACATCCGAAAATATTCAGTTTTTCGCAGAATTTATTTTCGCTAATTACCGGTTATGCTTAAATTTTGCGGACTTTATTTTCGCAAATTGCAGGTTGAATTTTAATTTCGCTGAATTTAATTTATTTTGCGTATTAGGGGCAAATTTGCGAAAATTTCTTCTCGCGAAAATTTCTTCCCTTAAGGTACATGGACCTCTCACATAAAACAATGTTTTGTACCGGGTGAAACAAGTAGACATTGGGCTGTTTTCCTGTTTTTATGAACAAATATTTTTTTTCAAGATGTGGTTATAATGATGCTATCTTAGCATATTGCCTGTTCAGACTAAACACAGACGACAGTTATACAGTTGCTAACTTGAATTATTTACTTGACATTATTTCAGGTTACATATATATTTTAACGTTTCAAAAACTGTTTTAAATTTGGGTCATATCACACAAAAAGTGTTATGAAATAATTAGTATATCGATTTACCTCATACGTTTAGCGTCAATGAGATAATTTCTGTATGCGCATGTTTTTGTCGTAAGTTTGGCAACGTAAAGTCTACTTTTAAAGTTTAACTTTGGAAATAAAATCACCTTTTAAATATTAAATAATCATCTTTTCTACGCTTTTCCCCTTCATAGCAAATAGTGATTTATAAAATGATATTCTATCTATCTGTATAATCTGATCTATTATTTTCTGTATGTTTTAATACGCAAACAACTGAAACAAGATTATATAAACAATGCGTCCTATTATGTCAATCCAATTACCGTTTGAATAAGACTAAGAATCTCCACCGCAAAACTTCAATGAAATACCCTAAAATCACCCAATTTATTAAAATTTCCGAAATAAATGTACCTTACTCAGTTTATTAAATTTTCAAAAAACATCCCACCACCCTGTTTAAAATAATTTTAAAAGAGTTTATTCGGCAGCTGAGAGTTTGTTTGTCACAGTCTAGTGACGAATTGAAAGCAAGATTGTTCACGCAAAGATGCGCCTACTTAAAAATTAGATTGTGGGTAGCTCGTTTAACACATACTTTGTTGTTCAGGTAAACCAAATATACGTTTAGGATTGGTATGAAGACGAAGAACTATGTCTTCTATGGTCAATCTACCACTATGAACAGCAGATAACAGTAATGGTAGCATTGTTTCTAAGCCAGGATAACCCGGTGGAGGGTTTTCAGAATCTTTTTCGTCAATGTGATGGGGAGCTAAAAGAAAACAATAAAATTCAAGTGTCTTAAAAGGCAGGAATATAAATTAACATCACAGTTTACGCTAAAATCTTAGGGCAGGGTTATGCAGAAACATAAAACGGAACAAACTATAAATTTTCAGAAAATTTGCCTTAATATTTTGAAATTCAAATACTTTAGTAATAAGTTCCTTTAGGATTTAATAAACGTTCAAATACACATCCAGATTGTCACACCCACATCATTGAATTAAACCTAAACAAATTATTTGTATCTTACCATGGTCGGTAGCAAAACAGTCAATGACATCTAAATTATCCCACAATGCATTCTGATCTTCCTTAGATACTATAGGAGGTTTAACACGAATTCTCTTGTCACCGATACGATCAGTATCATTAACGCTGAGAAATAAATGATGTGGAGATACCTCACAAGTCACAGGTATACCTCTCTTCTTAGCTGCTTTTATAATAAGAATCTAAACAATAACAAGCAATGCCGTAAGCGTCTCAAGCACGAAAAATTAAGTCTTACTGACAGAACAAAATCAAAATTAATTAATATTTCTTGTCATTTTTAATTAAAAGATTTATACACGGGCTGTGTTCGAAATAAGAGCAAATAATCCCTGTGGAGAAGTGGTGTTTGAGCATTGCTTCAAGCTAGAAAGCCTGAAACAATGTTCAAAAATCCCTCCTTCACAGTGATTATTTACTCTTATTTCTAACACTGACATGTATCTCTTTATTTTGAGGCTCTTTTCCATATCAAAATAGAGCTGTTAATTAATCGATAATTAATATTAATGTATTATGTTGAATGGTTGTGAATTTAAACAATGAGTTTGGGATTCCCTTTAACCCAAATAGGACTGGACTTCCATTATGCGTAAGCGCGCTTTCTCCAGTAACCGGAGTCGGACTTGAAATTTCGAAAATTATAATCCCCCTGAGATCGGAAAAATTTTATAAGCGCCCGGGCGCTTATTACAGTAAATTACGGTATTTGTTTTTCAATTCAACTAACCCAAAAGGAATAAAATTTCATTCATTTCATTATCTCTTAGGAAAAAAGATTTGCCTCATTTTTTTGTTGTTGTTGTTGTTGTAAAACTGCTATGCAAATGAGCTTTTTTGAGAAAGCTTTTCACATTTCAGTTGCAGTTATTTTAAAGAAAAGCGTGGGGGAAAAAGTGCGGAAAACTTTCAAGCATAAGACGAGGATTAGGTGGACATAACTCAGGAAATATAGATAACAATCACGCCCAGGTGAAAATTTTGAGCCACGTCCATGGAAGTACTGCCTCCTACCTGTTCCCATGTATAGTGGTTCCGGCCATGTTTTGGGTCAATAGGGTAGGTTGAGGATTGTATCACCCGTCATGTGATTGAAATAAGATTCAGAAAGGATGAAAAAAATTACTCCCTCTCCTAGTAGTGTCCTTGGCCAAAACAAGCAAACATAACTTAATTATGATGTTTTACTGACAATTTCCGCACTTAGTACCTGCTAAATTTGGATTCTTTCAAACAAACATCGTGATTTTAAAGGAATGGGTTCTACAATAATAACAATGTGATGTAAAAATGTTAAAAAATAAAAAATTTCTTGCGGAGATCGGGAAGAAAAAAGTAGCAAAAGCCTTACTACCTCTCCATACTATATGAATATTTTGATATAACAATATCTATAACCTTGACTATATAATAATATCCAATGAATGTCATCTAAAGTTTGCACTAAGAGCAAGAAAATGAAATCACACAACATGGGTCATGAGTTCTCAAACGAAAGCAGAATTCATCCTCAAATGACTTTCAACAACGATTGAGTTGTTCTCCTAAGTGTTTTGATTAAAAATGAACAAATACATTCTAGTAAATGATATCTTCTGAGATGGAGAGTGACTTGGAATTTTTGTTAAATAATTAGTGGTTGGTTTTCCTCAGTTGGCTGTCTTATGCGGTTCTCGCACAGCCACTTTCCCAAACAAAAGTTAGACTTATAAATAAATCTCTGAAGAAGTATAAAAGACATTAGTATTGTAAGTCCAATAGCCATTTATATACAACCCCCGGTTGTCACTGACGTTTTGATTGCAATCCCAAATGTAAACAAACATGAGGATATTGAGAAGCAAGAAATATTTGTGAAAAATCACCAACAAGTTTTTTTATCAATGAGCGCTTTACCAGCTTTATCGAGTGGCGTATATAAGGTTGGCATGCAGAAACACATGAAACCATGCACCACAGAACTTCCATGAAATTATTTTTTCTGAGCATTATGACGTCATGTGTTTACTTTTTTTCAGTTCAAAAAAACTCAAGAGGTCAGATTTTTAAACTTGCGCAAGACAAGTGTTATGGTCAAATTAATTCAAAAATTTAACGTTTTAGACGTTATATTATTTATGCTTTAGATTCTGGTTATATATAGAAGGTTTGTAAGAATTATCAAATTTTTATTTTGTTAAGCATTTTTATGACCAAAATAATATTGGTCTTACTTATACTTATCTGTAACACACACACCAAAACCAGTATTGAATGTAAAAACCAAAGATGAAAAGTTCATGTAAAAGATTAAAATCAAGCCCTCATAAGTTATGAAGTAACTAAATTTACTTACAAATCATTTTTACTGCACAAACAGTTAAATTTGTTGTCATAAAATTGTGGTCGAACTTTAACAAAAATAGGTAACTTAAATCTGGAGAGTGAGCAAAAAGTAAAACAATTAATAAGCTATGTAAAGCCATTTATCTAAAGTTTCAAAATGATAGCACCATTATGTTCCATTCTAATCACATCAAACACAAAAACAAATAGTACCTCATCTTTTTTAGCTACATGAGCTATATGAACAGGTCTATTGTAAAGTTCAGCGACAAGTATAACAGCTGCAGTTGTTTGACCTTCTGCGTGGCAAACAATGGGAAGATGCTTTGGCCAATTTTCAAAATGTTTCATCCAGTCTGTCATATTATCCATTCTCATGGTAGTAAATGTATCATTCAAATACATCTTGAGGCCAGCACATGCAGGAGCTAGTTTGTTTACATGAAGTGCATTATCCATGTTGGCACCGGCATACAAAGCAAAGTCACATCTTGCATTTTTAGTTGCCAACTAAAATAAAGGACATATTTAATCATATAAAAATGGAAATGAACTTTAAGTGTAGAATTTTCGTGAACATTTAATTACGCGAATGAAGAAAAATTCATTCGATAAATCATAGCCCCCCCCTTTTTTTGAAGAGTAAAATTGTTTGTCTTATTTCTGAATTATTTTGCAGTGCATTTAGAATTAATTATTGATGCTCATATAGTATTTTTAGCCAATACAGAGTACCATTTTCAAAAGCCATTCGCCGGCCTGTATATCCAACATGCCTGACATGGATAAGAATATATTATTGTTCATGAAAAGTTTTACACAAGGTTATTTAACTTAATTGATGATTGAGTTGCTCATTCATGTGACAAGTGTAGAGGTCTAAATAAATAATATACAAAACCGTTGTTGACTCCAAAATTATATCCACATGAATGAGCAATTTACTGAGCCAAGGTCAGTTAACAGGAAAACACTAATGGCTGAGCCTTGATTAATGAACTAGCCTTGTAAGAGATAAGATTAAAAAACATTATGATGGGGAATATTAGCCTTTGGAAAAACCAAGCAGAGCAAAGGTCAACTGAATAGATTAACATAAATTTGTATAATTTGAAAACACCACAGTACAATAAAAAGCAAACAAAGTGTTTTACCAAAACCAGAGTTATAATAACAGCTAATGGCCATTATTCGTTCAGTATAAAGATTATACAATTTGTATGGTTATTAATGATATAGAATTTATCCAATCCATTCACAGAGGGTCATTTTTTTGTAATATATTGCATTTTATTTCGTTTTAATTATTTTATTTCGTTTTTCGCTTAAATTAACTATATTTGGAATTTGCAAAGAACTTCAGAACTTTGTGAAAATTCACCATCTCTTTATGGAAACTTGAAAAAGTTTTATTTATTATTTATTTATTTTTATTTTAAAACCCTTACTCAAATAATCACTGAGCCCCATAAATACCCACCTCCCAACTTTTACAAATGCCTCCGCCTTCCCCATCCAGAAATTACAAAAGCATTAATAAAATTTAGTTGTAATAGGAAGATCCAATTCCGATAAACTTTGGTTGAAGGTTTGAAGTTGTTGCAGGGACGGATCTATGTGTATTTAGAAAGTTTAAACTCCCGGAAAATACCCATTCAAGGAAATAAAACAGATTGAAAGTACCTGTTGAACAAGTTGTAAGGACGAAGCATCTGAGAGCGTTGGTTTAGTATTTGGCATACAAAGTACCATTGTGATGCCACCAGCCAATGCAGCAGCAGTTCCAGATTGGAAATCTTCCTTATGGACTGCACCAGGTTCTCTCATATGAACATGTACATCTATCAAGCCAGGTAATCGAACAATGTTACCAGCTGTAATGCAGTCAATATTTGTTTTTACTTCCACTTTCGTTCCAATTTTATACAATGCCTAGATTGAAGTTTGAGACATTAAAGACAAGAAAGACAATTACTTACTAATAAAAAAAGCTCTGTGAATCTCTGAAAAATACTTCTATAATATGTCATTTGAATGTTTCAGGATTTGCAGATTTAAAGTATTCTGTACCATTTTTGAAGATCAAATCACCTAAAAGATTCTTTTTCACACATGCAATAACATTTAAAATTAGTTAGCATAACTACGCACCTCACAAAAAAGCTTGGCACATTTTACATTTGTAATAAGTGATACCGCATGATCAATAGCCAACCTTCTTGTTCGATATCCCTGAGTTACAAAGTGAGCTTTTTTCCTTGGTCCTGATTGTCTCATTGGTATATTTATAACTAAATCAAACTTATTCTGTGATAAATACTCTTGAATACTTTCTTCTTGCAATCCATTTTCTTCAAAGGGCCAGTCAATGACTTGGATCTAAAGAAACAGAAAGTAACAAATGAAAAGGCCCTGGGAACGTGCTGTCACTTGATTCCAAAATTTACCATCAGATCGTCAATTTTTTAATTAAGAATGGATGAATGAACTGAAACTATTTCTGATACACATTGCTAAAGTATTAATTATTAAGGTTGACCAAGGAAGTATAAACCTTGCATCGATTTGTATTATTTACTCGTATGTATTACATTTATATCTCGCCATCCCTTTATTATTAGTTCCTTATTACATACACAGTATGTCCTACAATATGTTAAAACAATCAAATGCTAAAAATCATTTTAAACTGGCTGCTACATATATGCCAGCTAATTATCATTAAGTGAAACTAGACTTCAATATCATACCTTAACTCCATGCTCTTGATAGAAATCTCCTGTTCCCATACTTGCGAACAACTCATAACCCATCTGTTCCAGCAACTGAACACTTGGTAGCATTTCATGTTTAGCCTGAGATTAATATAAGTTTGTATTACACACAATTCCTAACATTTTGCACTCTGCAGGGAAAGATAATGCAATGCTTCTTCCCTTTCTACAAAAACCCATCTTCGGCTGAGATTCAACTTATTTACTCATTGTGATGTCATAATCGGGATAAAATCAGAATTTTTTACATTGGGTGTTGCTAATACAGATATAAATATGTACTTTGTGGAAGGAGTATGAAAGATCACTTGCAGTGATAAAAGTTAGCAAAGTGGTATGAATACTTCTTTGTTGCATCATTTTTATACTTAAGGTATCTTTGGAAAAATGAAATGTTTTTAAAAGAAAAATATGTATGTAAACTACACTGCTATATGCATATTATACACATCATATTATAACATAAAGATTTATTTTGTTCATTCTTTATTGGAATTACAGAGTTACTGTTAAATAACATTCACCAGTTTAAAAAATAGTTTAAACACAACACACAGTAACTTTATATTAGATGATACTCTCACCTTATACTATTAGTCATTCAAAAGTTATGGAGGGGGGCATCCCCCTCCCGGCCATGAAATATTCTGAAAAGCCCGGCCTGAATAGGGTTAAAGGCTATGTAAAAGAAATGTGTTAAAATACAGAACTTCAGGATACTGATGTTTTTAATGGTGAATATTTTACTTCTAGAGCTCCAAGTCAT
>JAULBZ010004346.1:0-14912 GCA_032360805.1 Neoturris breviconis | reverse complement strand
AAAGACTTTGTAAAAATGTCGAAATATCGTTCAAAATAAACTTGTGTTTTTAATTTTTAATATTCATACATAACACAACACATTCACTGGTTTTATTGTAAATATATATATATATATATACTTCAGGATTATTTAAGGAATTATTTTAATATTTACCTATTACCATTAACTCTACCCACAGTAAAATATTTCATATTAAAGTTGAATGGTAGAGCATAGATGTAAAAGTAACATTCTAGGACTCATAATATTGCAATAGCTTAAAAATAATGAAAGCGTATAGCGTAAAATGTTCAAACTGTGCTCATTCTAACATAGATTAATGTACAGTCCAGGCTGAAATGATTTTTGTTTATTAATAGTTAGAAGTTCTAAATTATTACAAAATATCACTAAATTAAGCTGACAAGAGTGCATCTTATGGTCTATATTATCATTTTTTTTTATCTTAAATGTGTCTTAAAACGTCTGTTTTCCACTAGCCAAATAGGTAGCCCAATTGGGCTACCCAAGGTTTTCAGCTAACCCGCTATACTTAGTTGTGCAGGTATACTGTACCTAAACTAGGTATGGCTAGCTATAGCTAGAGAGGGGTTGCCCTTTATGGAACACCGCCTTTTCTGAAACACTATGCGAATTTACATCTTCAATATGAGCCACTGCAGTGTTTCAAAAAGCTTTGCATTTCTCCCCTATAAGCTGTGTTTTGAAAGCAAAGCACATAGGTGAAAGGGTGATCCCTTTTATAGCTAGCTAGCTTTCTACCCACACTACAGCCTAGACTAGCAATTGATAATATTGATTGATAAATTAGATACTGTAGAAGATTAAGATTAGATAGATGATATCGACAATCGAAGAAGAACAATCTGTTTATGCACAGCATATACTTGTACCTACAAACTGAGTATTCGATTGACTTCGATTGTATTGACTGAATGATTGGTAATTGATTGGCATTCTGATTGGTTGAATTGGTGATAGATTATAATATTGATTGATCTTTGATTAAGGATTTATTTTCTTAACTATATAACAATAGAAAGATAGTTCATTCAATCCATAATCAATCGGTAACAATCCTATTTGAAAGTAATGTGAGTATTTGATTGTCATAATCAGTCAATCGAGCAATTGATATTCGATTGGCTCCAATTGTATTGATTGGTTTCCTATATATAGGAATAAATAGATATCTGTAGCTTCTCTTATTTCTTAGCTACAATATTATACTGTAGCATATAGCTTTTAGCCATTTTTTCTTTCTATTTTTAGGTAATGTCTCTTTGCATTACTTCTCTGGTAGAGGTAGAGCAGAATCAATTCGTATCCTTTTAGAAGATCAACTTATTCCATATACTGAAACAAAATACACTAAAGAAACATGGCCAGAAGCAAAAGAAACTGGTGTTATGGCTGGTATTTATACCTTTGGACAAGGTCAGATTATAATATTTGTAAATGAGCATTGAATATCATTTCCACTCATGGGGAAACTTTGTTTTTATTTAGGAGCCATCTCCAAAATTCGTTACCAAAAGCAGATATCTTAGCAGTTTTAAAATAGTAAAATTCAATAATTTTGAAGAAAATTAATCTATGATGAAGAGTGTTAATTCAACGAGCTTAATTTAGCACTCTTCCCCTGGTAACGAATGGAGATGGTCCCTTATTCACTTTATCATTTAAAAAGATATGAATGGCGTAGGTATCTTAAAGGGTCATGTTAAAAACACTGGCAATAAATATCCTATTTATCATTTGCACATTTTGGCTTCAAAGTAAAGTACAGTAGCTAAGAAAATTTTGTGGAAGTCCCATATCTTAAGGCCGTTTTCCAATTCAGAAAATTTTCCGCAAAGCTGAATAGAAAATCCACACGCGTAGAAAGAAATTATAGACTAAATTATCATTTTCCGTTTATGAAATAAACATTCATCTCAACTTTTATCATGTGATGTCATGATCTATACTAATGGAAATTATTATTAGTATAAATCATGACATCACATGATAAAAGTTGAGATAAAAGTTTATTTCATAAACGGAAAATGATAATACAGTAACGAGTAACAAGATTTTAAAATCTACAATAGTAGTAACTGAATTATATATATACAGTATATATAAAATGTTATACTTTTATATTTAGTACCAGCTATTGTCACCAGTAAAAATAAGCATTTAGTTCAGAGCAAAGGTTTGTAGAAAATATTTGTTAACATAGTCTGCTTTAATTATCTTGACAGCATTAATTGTGTATTTTAAGTGTATTTTTCTGATATTTATTTTTGCAACTGAACTTAAGGTTCAAGGGAAACATCTTTGAACATAAAATACTAAAAGATTGAAGTTTCATATGCTGCTGTCGTTATCTGGCTAATGTTTTCTGAAAGGAAAATATTAAAAATATGTCTGAATATACACAGTGACCATTTGTTCTTATATTTCGAGCAGATAATATATAGTGTTTGAAATAAGAGCAAATAATCACTGTGGTGGAGTGATTTTTTATCATTGCTTCAGGCTAGAAAGCTTGAAGCAATGCTCAGAATACCACAGTGATTATTTGTTCATATACCAGGGCTCGAAATAACTGCCGGTCATCACTGTGGAGGAGAGGTTTTTGAGAATATTTTCAGCCAAGTTGGCTGAAAATATTCTGAAAAATCCCTCCTCCACAGTGATGACCGGCTGTTATTTCGAGCCCTGCAAATACATGTTTGCTTTTGAGCTACAGTACTAACTAGCTATTTTCTAGCTGGAAATTACATCTATATCTGCAACAATATTATTAATTATTTAGTGATCTTACAGTTCCTTGGACGATCAGTTGGTTTGGATTGTGATTGTAGAGATTTAGAAAAATGTGATATAATTGCTGCTGGTGTGGGTAAGTTTAACTTAAACATTTGATGTACTATCCCAGTGGGCAAAAACTTGTTCAACGTCAGCAGCAAAGATGCTTGGACAGCATCTTTACTGCTGACTTTGAACAAGGTTTTGCCCACTTGGATGTCGGTAATAATTATTATTTATTGATTAACTAAACAGGAAAAAATATATTTTTGTTTAAAGTTGTCACTCTAATATTTTCTAGTAACCATTTCCTAATAAAAAAACTATATGCCACAGTGATTGAAATAAGAGCTAATAATCACTGTGAAGGAGGGATTTGGAGTATATCTTCAAGCTAGAAAGTCTGCAGCTATTCTCAAAAAATCCCTCCTCCATAGTGATTATTTGCTCTTATTTCGAACACTGAAAGTTAGAACAATGACAAATTATCTTAAAATCAATAGTAACTGACAGTGATCGAAATAAAAGTAAATAACGTCTTACTGCAGACTTTGAACAAGTTTTTTCCCACTGGGTTATATCTACTGAAGCTTTTTTTATTATATGGAGATCATTCCCACCCACTGGACAAGGCTTTGTGACTGTTCTTCGTGTTTTCTTTTAGAGGATATATATCAGAAAAGAAGCAGAATTATGTATAATCCAGAATTTTCCTTTGCAATGCGAGAAGAATATGTTGAAGTAACATTACCACTTTGGTTTACATACTTTGAACAACTTGCACCTGCTAATGGAATTCATTTTGCAAGTGACCGAACAACTTGGGTCGATTATTTAGTATTTGATATGATCGAAAGTAATGACAACTTTATTGACTATACTAACAAAAACAAAGATAATCAATCAGAAAATTTTATGAATAAATTTCCACGATTGAATACTTTTTATAAGTATTTTAAATCTCGAGAAAACATTGCTAGCTATTTAACTGATGAGAGAAGACCTTCTTATACTATACCTTATGAACCTAAAATGTGAGGTACCTCGTAGTGGGCAAACAGTTGTTCAAAGTCCTCAGTAAAGACGCTAGGACGTTATTCTATGTTCTAGCTTCTTTACTGTGGGCTTTGAACAGGTTTTTCCCCCACTAAGCTCATTGTAATTTGTTTTTGTAGAATTTTTTTCGATATAGTTTTACAATAATTTATCTACAAATCGCAGAAGTAAATTCCATGGGATTATTTTACTGTGAAATCTTTTTTTTGTTGTTGTTTTTGTCTTAGCGTTGTGGTACCAGGCTTTCCAAGTTTCGCCCTATTTTGAATTTTTGAGTATATGGGCACATGTGCAAAGTTTATGTATGAATTTCTGTGTGAAGAAACTCAAAATTAAATTTGCTTAAAAAAAAATCATAGTGTTACTTGCCTCGAAAAGAAGAATAACAAAAATAATCGCGAAACTTATTTTGATTATATTTTAAAAGTTTCTATGAAATTAAAACTGTCCATAGAATTCACTAAAAGTTTACGTTCATGAAATCTAAAAATATAAATTACAATCTCTAAGACACCCTATTAGGTGGACATCTCCAAGACGGACAGTAACACCGGTATAGGACGGATTTCTTGACAAACTCTTAGGATAGAACTTTTTATACAGCGGACAGTCATAAACCAGTCTATTCGTGTGCACGAAATGAATAATCTCAGCTAAAAGACATCAGCGGAAAGACATAAAATGAGACTACCATAATTTTTGTATTCGTTTTTTATTCTTTTAAGCTACGTTTACACGCTACGATTACACGCTACGATTACACGCTACGATTAATCTAGCCGATTTTGGCTACTATCTTGAAAAATCGGCTATGACTTGAAAAAACATGTAGAAAGAGTACAGATTTTTCCGAGTCGTAGCCGGTTTTTCAAGACGATAGCCAAAATCGGCCCGATTAATCGTAGCGTGTAAACGTAGCTTTAGACAGAGAATAGTCAGTCTACAGGGAAATCAAGCTAAGAAAACCAGAAGCCTTAAATTTTCGTTAGCAAACCAAAAGACACCAAAAAACCGAATATATTATAAGAGCCTGGGTACTAGGCTACTAGCAACAACAGAATTTGTCGACTTTGCACAAACATTGATTTTCAGATGAAAGTTTTTGCACAGTAAAGTTAAGAGGTTTTGAATACCGTATTTCAAGTAATTGGTTTAATTTCATAATTATAGGTTTATGTTTTGGTTATGTTTATAGGTTCACGGTGTGATTTGGTTTTGGTTATCACTTAGGTTATAGGTTTATGGTATGGTTATGCGCATGGCTATTGTTGTAGCATGGTAATGGTATGGTACAGTTACAGAATAGTTATGGTTATGATACGGTTATGGTATAGTATTGGAATAGTTATGGTTATGTTATAATATGGTTACGGTATGGTCATGGTGTGGTTACGGTACAGTTATAGTACGGTTAACGTATAGTTACGGTTATGGTATGGTTATGGTTATAGTTTTGTTGATGGTTATGAAATAGTATAGTTATGGCATGGTTACGTTATGTTTATGGCATGGGTATGGTATGTGTATGGTCATTGTTATGGTATGGTCATGGTTATTTGGTTGTAGATCAGTTATGCAATGGTTATGGCGTGATTGTGTTATGTTTATGGGTTAACGTTGTGATTTAGGTAAATAAGTACTTGGTTTGGCTATAATACTTGATCACTTGACCGTTTGTGGCCCCATGGAAATTTTGAAGGCATAATGGCAGCAATATGATGACGTCATGGTAATGTCACAGGGATCTGCATTGTTAGAAGCAAGACGATGGTTAATGACAGCACAGATCCTCCAGCCCGCATGGGCTGATTTTTATGTTATTTACAAGAACATCACTCTCTGTGACTTCTACAATTTCAACTGCCTCGTAAACATTTGCTTTTTCTTCCCTGCCATCTCTTCGATTACGATAAGCAAATCTACATCTTCCTCGCAGTCTTCAAATATAGATCAGGAAAAAATACGTCGGCTAAAAACACCGGTCGGTTTTAAAGAAAGACACCATTAAAAATTAACTTTTTAAAAAAAACTTATTGCCCGGTTTTTATTACCGATAAGACTTATCGCAAATAGCGCTCTAGTATTGATTTCATTTCTTGTTCGGCTGCCGTAAGATCTGGTGTCCATTTAAAATGTAGACAGCTAGATTTCAAGTCTATATCCTGGCTCTACATAGTTTTGGAAGAATTGGTATAAACTTTCGCGAATGAAGGAATATAAAAAAATTCGCGGGCATAAACTTTCGCAAGTGGGAAAAGATAACATTTATTATATATTTTTTTATAAATATTTATTGGTACGAGGACTAGAAATAGCTTGTAGCGTAGTAGTAAAGGTGCCGGCAACTGTTAAAAACCACATGCTGACTGATCGTTATGCTGAGCTTGTAAATGAGCGTCACACAGAACCAAAAGAAGAAATAGTTTTAGGTTCGTTTCTTGTTGCCATTCTCCGGGTCCTGTTTTTCAAGTCAAAATTTTTCAACCGAAAAATACTGTAACTAAAAATACAAACAAAGGTTCCAGAACTGTGGATATTCGGGATATGTTTAGGAGGGTAACGCAACAACCTACTCTGGAACCTGCTGATGTATCAACTACTATTGTAATTGACTAAGTTTGACCCTGATAATTTGCGATAGCAATTACTTTAGAGAAGAGTATTTAAAAATGAATTAACATTCGCGAATGTTATTTCACATTTCAAAGAAATGTGAAATATTTTGCAAGCATAAACTTTCGTGAATAAGGCTTTTCAGAGTTTTTAAAACCATAAACTTTCGCGAAAAGAACCAAAATTCGCAAAACTCACGAAAGTTTGTGCTCTTAAAGCATAAACACCGATATGTTTCATGTAATAACGTTTTCATGCATAAGTGTGTGGTGCTACTCTCACATGCTTAATTGTAGTAGGGGGTCTAATAGCAGGTGGTTGGAGTACTAACCAAAAAGCATAAATGGGAGGGGTCATAATAACAGGAGGGGGGTGGAGTACCAACCAAAAAGCAGAAACGGAAGGTGTTATAAAAAAGGGATGGGTAATTCATTGAAAATATTAAGCCTCTTTGGTGCATCTGAGACTCTGATTAGGGCAAATTGCTTTGACATTTTTTATGTATGAGTATAGCACTGTAAGGGACCATCTCCAATTGATGATGTTTTACAGAAAAATATATAATAAATGTATGTTTTTTTTTTGTTTCCACACTGTGTCTTGTTTCTTGTAATATATAATTGTATAAAAGGGGAGGGGTCGCAATAAAAAGGACGGATTGATGTTTTGACCAAATTCCGTAAAGGGAGGAGGGGTCATAATGCTTGTTGTTTTTTTCTAAAATAGGAAATTACCCTCGCACCACCCCCCTCTCCCACCTTACCATTAGGCATGGAAGAGTAGTATCTCTGAAGGAGACTGTTACGTCAAATGATATTGAAATGCTATCGACTTATTTTTGTTCGAAATAAGAGTGCTCACTGTGGAGGAGTGACTTTTGAGCATAGTTTCAGACTAGAAAGCCTTGGGCGATGCTATGAAATTACTTCAAGCTGAAAAGCCTGAAGTGATGCTTAAAAATCTCTCCTACACAGTGATTACTTGCTCGTTGATTATTTTTTAATTTGCTATGAAGAAACCAATCAATGCAAGACAAACCTCAAAATAACTGCTGTCAGAAATCACCTGCAAAGATGTGTTTTTTTAGTACAGTTTTCAGCTGAAAACTGTACTCAAAAACACACCTCCACAGATTATGTGCGACAGTTATTTTGAAGTTTGCAAAATCAGTAACTCTGTATTCATTGCCACATTAAGTTTAAAGTTTATTCACTTATGCAACGTGCTCGTAGAAATGTAACTCCTTATTAAGAGTCCTCGTTCGTAAGTCCATTGTCATGTGACGTAAATAAATTCTGACGTCAAAGTTTTAGATGAAAACAGACTATATGAGATTTGAATGAATAGAACTTAGTCTGTGAAAGAGGCTATCATTCTTACAAAGCTACTACTCATTCTAGGACTCAAAATAGTCTTACAAAACTACTAATCCTGACGTTTACGGTACTGTGTTATTTGTTTAAATCAAAGTTAAAAAGTGACAAAGATAAATTTAGCTCTCCTTTAAAACATAATGCAGATGCATTTAAAATAATTTTTTATCAAACTTTTTAAGTTATAGAAATTGTAATATGTTATTTCCAATAGCATTCAGAATAAGAGTAACAAATCACTGTGGAGGAGAGATTTTTGAGTATAGCTATAGGATTTGTAGCCTGGAGTGATCTCAAAAATTACTCCTCTGCAGTGATTTGGTGGTTATCTATCGTGTTTGAAATAAAAACAAATAATCACTGTGGAGGAGTAATTTTTGAACATTGCTTCAGTCTACAAAGCCTGAAGCAATGCTCAAAAATTACTCCTTCACAGTGATTATTTTCTTATTTCAAACATTGATCATTGAAGTAATTCCAAACATTAATTTACGCATACTAGCTGATACTTACTCAATTAGTTTTGAACACCAGAGTTTTTCTCTTGTAGTCGTTTATGCATATAGAAGTTTTCTCTATCGCTATTTCAACACTATTTTCTGTTTAGAATAAAATTAACCAAATTTCACAAATGTTTGATTTTTTTTCGCCTTGTTCAAAGTCTGCAGTACAGATGTTAGAACAACCTCTTTAATGCTGTTCTATCGTTTTTACTCCAGCTATTGAACAATGTTTTGCCCACTGGCTATATGTAAGTACTACTTCAAAAGGTTTATGATGTTTTTTAGGAATCTAAGAAAACCAGGGTTTGAGATAGCAGCTGGTCATCACTGTGGAGGAAAGATTTTCCAGAATATTTTTAGCTAAATATGCACACAGTGATGACCAGCAGTTATTTCCACCTCTGGAAAACCCTACTGCATGCTTCAATCATGAATAACAACAGTTTTTAGCTGAAAACTTTTCTCTAAACACATGATGTGTGTGACATATTTCCAGGTTTGATTTAAATCAATACAGATTTAGGTAGATTGGATTTTGGTTCAGATTCACACCTAACGTTAGCAATTCATAGCGTATTGCAAGACTGAAAATAATCCCCTGTGGAAGAGTTACTTTTGTTGAGATAGTTTTTCCGGTGCAAGACTAAAGATACCCAAAACATTCTTAAAACCACACTAGCTTATGTTTCTTGTTACGCAAAATTACTCTCTCAAAGCAACTTTTCTTCAAACCTTCATTTACATTTTTTTATTAATTAATTAGTTATGTAATCACAACAGACACAAACACTTCTTTTCTATTTTTAGAATAAATATATAATGATAAAAACAATTATTTAGTCACATTCAATTTACGTATGAAATACAGTACACACACGCCACGCCACATTTGATATGACAGAGTAGTAGTCAAAATGTCTATGGTGGATTATAAGAGTCAACTTGAAGGAATACTTGAAGATTCATTGGTAAGTACTTAGAAACTTAGGAACCGTTTTAAAAATTAAATCTACAGAGAAAGGCACTGAGTCAATGATCTTGCAATGGATTGGTTCCTTCGTACCAAAAAACCCCAATCCGTTGCAACCTTATTGAATAATGCCATTCTGCATAATTTAATTTGAATTTTATCAAATTTAGTATTTTTTAACCATGGAGGAGTGTTTATGAGTTATTAGCTTTAATACTTTGGACGTTTACGCAACAGATGTTGTGTTGACATTTTATGGTCTATGGTTAGTTTGAGTAAGGTAAATCAAACCTCAAGATAACGGTATGATATCATCTGTGGAGGAGTGTTTTTTTGGGTGCAGCTTAAGCTGAAAACTACTCAATAAGCACTCCTCCACAGGTGATGTCCGACTGTTATCTTGAGACTTGTAAATAGATGTTCAATTAAAACATGTTTGGTTGGCATTTTTGCTATTTACATCATTTATGCGTGTTCTGGACTTTTAGTGTCGGTCTCTAGAATCCTAACTGTATGTCTTTAAAGTCGCATAATTACCCTATTTTGTCAAAATTCTAAAATATATATCAAGTTCACTATTGGCAATTGCTGATCACACTCTGAAAATTTCAGCATTTATAAATAACAGGAAGTGGGTCAAATAAGCAATTATGTTATGAAAAACTTGCTACAACTTCATGTAACCATGCAGAAAGGCGATGAAATTTGGTCAAAAAAATACAAAACTTTAATCACTTCCACTAATAGTTGCCTTTAAAGAATGAATTTTTCAGAATGTGTTACTGACATTACAAGCTTTTATGTTATTTATTTGGAATTTTGACCAAAATAGCGTGATTATGTGACTTTAATAGGGAAAATCTACTTCATAGTTTAATTTATAATATTTTATTTAGCTATTCCAATCAATAGAAGCAGTATTCTTCGGGTAAATGTAACATTTTGTTTATTTATGCTTACTAGACACTTTGTAAATGTAAATGATTGAATAGCTTTGGACATTACGCAAGCCCATCAAGATGGAGGCTTAATGCACGGTGAAAGAAGGTGTAAAATTAAAACATACCCATGACATGATTGATGCGAACTCAGAATCCCTGCTGTTTGATGAAGACCAAGAAGGCAGTAATGAACTAGATGTGTGTTAGTTGATGTTTATAGGTGCATTAGCTTATAGTTTGGAAGAACAGTTCTTTACAATGATTGTTTTTTGGGAAATAAATATGCCCCCATTCCAATTAAGTGCTGAGTTTTCAATAAGGCAGCAGCCTTGAATTGTTTTTGTTAAATAAAGGCCTGGGCACTTACGTATTGTGTCTGCTGTTTTAATTTTAATTTAGTGAATGGACTGTCTCAAATTTATTGTTAGCACAGAACAAGCTTGAGTGACATCACCTGTGGAGGAGTGTTTTTGAGTATAGTTTCCAGCTTTGAGACTGAAAACTATACTAAAAACGCAATCTTCCACATGAATTAGAAAAATAAATAAGAAAAAGTTATTACTGTGAAGGAGAGGTAACTTAAGCAGAGATTTATCCTTTGTAACCTGCAACTGCGTTCAGTAGTCACTCCTACACAGGGGTTATTTATTCTTATTTTGAGTGAGTCTATAACGTATTTTTAGATTAATCGTACATGATCCAGATGAGGAGAAGAACAGAAAAGATGTATTTCTTGAATTGTTTAAGCAATACTGGACAACATTAAATTTAGAAGTATGTAAAGGGATCGTGAAATTTTGTTAAAGGCAACTTTTTTGGTACTAAAACAATGCTGCACAGAAGGGTGTTATGTCAACGGGCTTACAATGGATTGGTTTCTTTGATACAAAGAAACCAATCCATTGCAAGATCTCAGTATTCTTCTTTGTAAACTTTATTTTTGAGATCGTCTAAGTTGTATTTTCATTTAAATTTCCAATAATTTAGCCATATCTAGATGTGATGTTGGCACTTATTGGGACACGTATGAAATTTGATTTTAACAAAATATTTGAGGCAACATATGCCAACATTGTTCTTGTTTTTTAATGTTGGCACTGTTTGATAACCCGACGCAATATTGTTGGGTCGGCACATGTCAGTTAAATACAAAATATTTTTTTGCAATATTCAAAACTAATCAAATCAAATTTCTTTTTAAAATGGCAATGAAAGTAGTAACATCGAAATGTTTAACAGCTATTATAATGTTAGACGGTCTTGAAGATGAAAAGCACAAAGGAGTAGAGCAATGAAAGGATACAATCTCATCAAAGAACTGTGATGCTTATAGACATGCAATGTTTTAAGAACAATTTTCTAATGAGCTATGCTTTTTTAAAAATATATCATTCATTCTTCAATCCGCCAATTCCTTGGTGGCCCTAGGGAGTCACTAAATGATTTATCTAAGAATAATGCTATTCTTATCTACCACTATTAGTATTGAGATGCAGGTTGTTGTTTTTTTATAAGAACTTAATTTATAAGAACATAAGGATTAAATTTGCTAAACATTTAAGAACATGCTAAGAGCATTTTAAGGCTTTGAGTCCACAAGGATTTTCTTCACACAACAAATTACAGAAATTTAATTTCTGTATCAACAAATTTAGCAACGTCAACATGTCATCCAACAAACTCATCACCCCAGCACACTGATCAAATAATGATATTACTAAGAGCATATTATTAAGAATATTTTAAGTATTAAGCCTATTCATGCCAGGGGGAGGGGGGGGGGGTGACAAATTGCTCCCTTCCCTCTGGCGGTTTTTTTGGACTAACTTTTTGTTGGGCAATCTACATTCTGAAATTTTGACAGTGTTGCTATTTTTCTTTTTGGGATTGGAATTCCAAAAATAATATTTGGAAAAAGGGTGTTAACCGCATGAAACTCGCCCATTTCTTGGGATGGTAAAAAACATCAAATTTTTTTTTTACTTATCTTTGCTAATTTTTGTATTTTTTAGCAAAAAAATAAATAAAAAATGTTTAGTCAAAATTTTTTTTTGATCCGAATGTATGAATGTATGGATTTTTTAATTTTTTTTATGGTAGTCTATAACTATGCAAACTTTCAAGCCCTCAGCATTGTTTGTTCCAAAGTTAGATTTTTGCCTGAATCAATGCTCAAAAATCATTCCTCTGCAGTGATCATTCACTCTTATTTCACCACTGCTTTTGATTTTGATTTTTTAGCAACAAAGTAATGGCGTCGTGTTGTTATTTGTTGATTATGCAAATAAACAACATACGAAAGCTAGATTGTCGTACCTATATAAGCTGTTAGAATGTTTAGTAGAAAGTGGGTTTGGAAAATGGATTTCTGCAAGGTATGTTCTGTAAACAAATAATCACTAGAAAGCTTGAATTTCTGCTTAAAAATCTCTCTCCCATAGTGATTAAATTAAATGTTCTTATTTTGAACACTTGAAATGAGAGTAATATACCTATAACTGGTTGAAATTAGAGCAGATAATCATTGTGAAGGAGTACTTTTCTGTACTGCTCTGCTCAAAAACCCCTCCTTCACAGTGATTATTTACTCTTATTTTGACACACCTATAAATGAAACTTTGTTATTAGATTGATGGTAATATCCAGTGATCACAATAATCACTGTAAAAGGTTGATATTTGAGCAAAGCTTCAGGTTTTGTGCCCTGTAAATATTCTCAAAAATCACACCTCCATAGTAGTGATTGTTCCCTCTTATTTGGAGTGACACTGGTGCTTATTTAAACCTTTAGCCCACCAAACAAAGTTTGGATGGGCTATTGCTATTACTTTGCGGCAGCGGTGTTGTCCCACTCTTCTTAATATATCATGTTCTCGAAGTGCTAGCATCTTGAAATTCGTGGCGATATTCTAGAAGGGCTTGCTTAAAATATTTTGATTTCGTCCACTCTGTCCTGAGTTTTGGCAAAAGAGTCAAAATTGATTTTTCGAAAAGGCGTGGTACCGGCCTGAAATTCTAGGCAATATTACAAGACCGTTGCAAAATGTTTTTCAATTTCGTCAAATATTGGCGAAAAAGAGATTTTTTCAAAAGTGGAGACTTAGATTTTTGAACATTTGAATTTGATGACCGAAATAACATGCTAAAATAATAAGGGTAAAAGTGGAGACTTTTTGAGAATTTGAATTCTATGAGATCTACCACAGTGACGTAAATATCACCCAAATGATAACGGGAGAAGTGGAGACTTAAACATTTTTTGACATTTTAATTTTCTATGAGACTTTGACCATGAACCTTTTTTAGCAGACATTTTGGATGTTGGGGAAGCTTCTTCCTTAATTTTTTCAGATGATAAGTCATATTTTCTTTTAAAACTTTAAGAATTAAAGTCTCCATTTTGATTTTAGGAAACTTCCTTTTTCAATTTTGAAATAATTATTAATGTGTATTCACTTCATATTTAATTACTATCATGAGTATAAATGTTTATAACATTATTAATTACTCTCAATTAAAATTAGAAATATAATGACAATACACAATTCAACAGAGGAAGATTTTTCTAATCAAAGAATAAATTGTATGTTGATTTTTATAACATAAATTACTCCCAATTCAAATTAGAATTAATATAATGAAAAGGTACAATTCAACAGAGGAAGATTTTCTTAATAAAATAATATTTATTTAAATATTTTTTTATTTTATTGTTTCATTGTCTGGTTATCTTTATTTTTAACAGATGATGGGAACTACCTCTTAAAAGATTACTGCTAATAGATACCATGTTTTTATTCATATGTTAAACTGTAATTATTGCGTTTAATACAATTATCTTCCCATAGAACAATAGCACAATAATATATTTTAAAAAACTAAATTATATTATTTAGTATATCATAATGCTATGAAGTATGATGTGTGTATCTAATTTATATCTGTGGAGGAGTGACTTTTGAGCATTGCTTCAGGCTATGATACGAATTTTCACTGCTCCCCTCCATAGTTATTTAATGCAATTATGTCTCGATAAAGGTGTTACAAATATTTATTTGACCTGAAACTGTATCAACTAATAATGACATGAAATCCTAATGCCATGTAAAAGTTTGGTGTTTATCCTTGATATGAAATTTCTTTATTCTCCTACACAGTGATAAAATTTGGGTGTTTATCCTGGATATGAAATTTCACTACTCTCCTCCACAGTGACCTGACATAATTTTACTTTGTAAAATTTAAATTTTTTGTTTAAACTGAAGCTTTACCATCTTAAAGGGGAACGCAACATATTTTTTTTATTACACATTTCTAATGTTTCATACCTTGGAAGCAAAAACTTAAGAGCGTGGCTACCTGAAATTGGGTCTTTCTTGTGAAAATATCTGTTTATGTTTCTCAAAAAAGCTCTCGATTTCAACGGACCGCGTGAGAAAAAAAGAATAGGTTCTAGTAAAGAAAATGACGTCAGAAAGTTCAGAAAAACTGATATCACTTATTTTGTGGTGGACGTATAGCAGTAAAACAAGTAGAGAAATTGTTTAAACTAAATATTTTCAAATAAAATGGTCAGTAGATATGATCATACTTTTTCATAAAACATTAATAGTTCTGAAAGTGAGGAAGAACTACCTGATCTTTCAAAACTACGTCC
>JAULBZ010004345.1:0-14914 GCA_032360805.1 Neoturris breviconis | reverse complement strand
AACCTTCAATTTTGA
Source organism: Neoturris breviconis (assembly GCA_032360805.1). Taxonomy (NCBI): domain Eukaryota; kingdom Metazoa; phylum Cnidaria; class Hydrozoa; order Anthoathecata; family Pandeidae; genus Neoturris; species Neoturris breviconis. The sequence goes on along the minus strand of JAULBZ010004345.1, from coordinate 14,899 downwards.
CGTCATAATTAAGAAACATTTGCTACTAGGTCCCTCGCTAGGTTTCTTATAAAATAAAATACATGTACATCGTTTATAATTTTCAGAAACAAAACACAGGATAAATAATGTAAACCAGCGTAAATAAGTAAGTAAATTAACATGCTTTTTTAAGCGTTTCATTGAGAATAATTATGGAGAATCCAATTTTCTTCTTTTACTTTCCAACATGTCATCTGTGCCATATTCATAATATGATGATGCCAACTCTAACAACCAAGGTAACCTAATAACTGTCACATCCCTCATGTAATCTTTTGAAGTACACAACACTTGATGGAATACTACATACTTTGGTGGTTTCCGTTCAGTGGCTATAACAGATGTGGGATGTAAATGAAGTGGATGATCATCTCGTATCGTACGATATTCTCCTGAAGGGTGATATTTTGCAACGTTAGCAAAGAAACCTGAGATGATACATTTTCGAATAGCTTCGTCATCATTATCACAAGAAACTATTGGGATTTCATATCGTTTTAATAATGAAATTAATTGATTACGAATTCTTTCAACTCTGCATAGAGCTTTGTAATTTAAAAAGTTTTCGTGACACCAACGAGCGTTTTTACTACTACGTACAAATGCTCGATACACATTGATAAGAGTTAAGTGATCTCCTTCCAACACGCAAAACTTCAGTTTCTTTCTTTGGATTTGATTTCTTTTATTTGCCAGTGAAATAAAACAATTTTCAATCTGCAGCATTGCAGCTAAAGTAACTGCTTCTTCAGAACATTCAAATTTGCCGGAACTTAACAGCATTTTAGACAACATAGGATCAAGTGGAAACTCAGCCATTTGCACACCAAGAGGTTCAGTTAAATTACCGTTATCATCTAGAGCTCCAAGCGCATACAATAGTTCCACACCTTGAACCATCAATTGAGCAGGAGGTCGATTTAAAAAACTGAATCGTAACACATTACTAATACCAAGACTCTTTAATTGCAATACCACAGAAGCTAGATTAGTTCTTTGAACTTCTGGTACAGTGAATTTTTCTAACTTCTCAAACTCTGTTTCAGGATACAAACGGAATGCTTTACCAGCACGTACGCGACCAGCTCTGCCAGCCCTTTGATCAGCAGAAGCTTTAGAAGTAGGAACAATGACTAATGATTCTAATCCAAAAGATGCATTGTATGTACGAAGTTTAACAAAACCAGAATCAACAACATAAACAATACCATTAATAGTAACAGAAGCCTCAGCTACGTTTGTAGACACAACAACCTTTCTCGTGTTTTTAGGAGTGCGCTGAAAAACCTTTAACTGTTCAGACATTGGTAAACCACCATACAACGGTAAAACTAAAAGATTTTGAAACTTTTGATGAAGTTGGTTCATTTCTGCAATGATTAACTTGATAGTACTTTCCACCTCATCTTGGCCAGTAAGGAACACTAGAATGTCACCATCTCCTTCATTTGTATGTATTTCAAGTACAGTATCAACACATGCTTTTATATAGCTAGGTACTGGGCTTTGTAAATAAAATACATCTACTGGAAAAGATCGTCCTTCTATGCTAATAATAAATGCAGTATCTTCTTTCTTATTTAAATAAACTTTAAAGTTGAAGAATTCTTGAAATGTATTTGCATCAAGTGTTGCCGATGAAATAATTAAGTGTAGATCGTGCCGCTTTCGTAATATCTTTTTTAATAAACCAATAATAATATCTGTATACAGTGTTCGTTCATGAACTTCATCTAACATAATAACGCTATACTTTGTCAACAATGGATCTGACATCATTTCTCTGACGAGATATCCATCGGTCATGTATTTAATTTTTGTTAAACTTTTATCTGAACAATCATCAAAACGTATTGCATAACCAACCTCTTGTCCAACAAACGTACCCATTTCTTCTGCAACCCTACTTGCTACTGTTGTTACGGCAACTCGTCTTGGTTGAGTTACACCAATTATTTTGTTTTCATTGGTCCATCCAGATTCATATAAGTATTGAGGTATTTGTGTAGATTTACCTGAACCAGTAGAACCAGATACAACTAAAGTTTGATGCTTCTCGAGTGCATATAAAATATGATTACGATGTTTAAATACTGGGAGCCTTTGTCGTTGCTGTTGCATAGATAACGATACATTTGGGTTGTATGCAAGAAAATTACCAGCACCTTCTCCTTCCACCTGTCGGTCAGTTTTAATATCAGTACCAGGCCTATTTTGACCAGGTCTCCAGAACAAGCTTTTAGAAGTCATTATTGTTCAAAGAAATATCTAAAAAAAGAATGGCACAAGGTGGTAAAGTGTTAAAGATTAAAGTAGGGTATAGAGTCCGAATTGTGTAGATAGGTAATCCTAAGTCTCAATAAAACAGCCTATATATAGCTCCAAAGAAATATAGGAGGCCTTGGCCTATACCCAAAATAGAGTTTCTGCTTCCCACTTCTAATCCAGCAGTTTCCGTAAAAAATTATGTTGACTTTTCTGAAAGTTACAAAAAATGTTTTCATCAGGTCAAAACTGTGGTCAAAACTCAGAGAAATTCTAACCAACATTGATGATATCATGTAACCATGCTTTTACCAAACTTGAAAACATAAATATGATTTGCATACACACGTTATACAGTGCATGTCTAAACAATTGGAACACCTTTTTTAAAGTGAAATTATATCAGGTCACTATGGAGGAGAGTAGCAAAATTTCATATAAAGGATAATTTTACATGGCATTAGGATATCATGTTCTTTTAAGGTAAGTTGATAAATTTCAGGTCAAATAAACAATTGGAACACTTTTATGAAGGTAAAATTTATGTCAAGTCACTGTGGAGGAGAGTAGCAAGATTTCATATCATAGCCTGAAACAATTCTCAAAAATCACTGTGAATTGCATACACACATTATACATCATAGCATTATGTACATACCAAATAAAAATAAAGAATACACCTACGTTATAATGTTAGTTGTGCTTTTAAAGACTTGTGTTTATGTATATGTATGGGCATATGCATATTATGTATGTAAGATAGACACATAGACTATAACACATATTATTTTATTTGACTACTATGTTTTTATTAGTAGAAACCATGCAATTATTTTCTTTTTATAAAAGTTTGTCGAAGTAAATTTGGCCAGCAATCTCGTAATTATTATCTAGAATGCCATGACCAAATTTCTGGATGGTACGACCGTCCATTGGAAAAAAATGCCATTTGGACCCTTTTTGCCCAAAACTCGAGACTGAAGTTTGGGTAGCTATTAATATTTATGAATATTGGCAATAATATTCATACCAAATTTCATGATAGAAGTTCGTCAATTCAGTCAGTTCAAAATCCCAAATGAAGCCCTTTTTGACTGACACTCAGCCCCAAATGGATAATAACAAGAGCAAAAATTAAATCCATCTTAAATATTGCTTATACAAATATTTTAAGATAATACTAATTTAGTCACATGGTATAAAGAAAAGTAGAATGCAAACAACATACGACAGCAGGGGGCTAAAGTGACTGCAGGTTATCACTGTGGAGTAGAGATTTTTTAGAATATTTTCAACCGAGTAAAATACAGTGAGAAAGAGATTAAAAAAAAAGACTATGTCATATTAGATTCGAAAAAGTCAGCTTTATTACACCCGTAGTTTCTGACACCATATAGAATAAGGTTGAAATAAAACAAAAATAAAAGTAAATTTGCAACAAAAATTTAACAGCTATCCTAATTAAATTGACAATATTGAAAGTAGTCCATCAAACTGAGCGAAAGTTTAACCTAGCATACGGATATGAAACACACCATACACCATCTTGCTTTCCACCTTCCTATGATCTTCAAAAATGTAAGGGTAATGTTAATGCTCATCTTTCAACTTTGTAAATTCACTTATCCTTTTGTGTAGTGGCCTTAATGTCTTCTTGCTGAGAGAGACTTATTAAAAATAACAAGATTGTAGTTAAAGTTTCATAGAAAACTAAAAAGTCAAACTTTTAGTTGGAATAAATTTTTTTGAAAATTATCAAAGTCTCTACTTTTGAAATAAATCCTTTTTCACCAATACTTGGTCCCAAGTCAAGAAATTGAAAAACATTTGCTCAGTGGTCTCACAACATAGCCTAAAATGCCATTATCAATTTTCAGTTATCATGCCTTTTCGATCTACTGGACCGAATACGTAATTTGGATCCTTTTTACACAATACACGGATGTGAGTAAACAGAATGGAATCATTGTTGTGAGTCTTTTCAAAATATTGCCTCAAATGCTGGTACTACTACTTCATTAGATACATTGGATCAAATTTCGTATGGAACTAATTTTACAATTGCAAATTAATTCTAGAAGTTGGGCAATAAAGAATTTTTTGGCAAATCCCTGAAAGTTTCTGACATTAAAGTAAATGATTATCAACGCCTTCTTATTTAGTATAAGTAACATTCAAATGACACATATATTTCGAATGTTTTTTTAAAAGTCAGATGGATTTTTAAAGTGATTTGTGTGTTGTCACATAAATACAATGTATACTCATGCTCTAACTAAAACTGCTGAAAGTGCTGGCTACTCACGTTTAGACGATTATCTCAAAGTATATGAAATTTCAGACGGCATTAAATTTCGAACATCTAAGGGTGTCAGAAAATTAATACAGTAAAATACACTATTTCACTGTAGAGGAGTGTTGATCTTGACGTACTGCAAAACATAGCACCTTATATAATGAATATTACTGTAATTCTTGCAAAAATGATGTGGTTTTTTATATAATTTTGAGTTTGGCATTTGAAATTCAATGGTAACCTGGTAAAACAAGAAAATTGAAAATTGAGCTGCTTACAGCACCATCAAAAAGTGATAGCAATAACCCATCGAACCATTGTTTGTTGGGTTAAAAACAAAACAGCAGGTATAAATTCATTTTCTAAAATTTTAGAAACCATAATGAACATTTACATGGTCACATTGTATAAAAGTGTGCTAAAAATTACAAAAACGTTCAACTACTTTATGCTATTGTAACTTCATCTATTGTTTTGTGCTACTTCGTTATTACAAGACTGGACTACTTAATCAAAGTACATCCAAACATTTTAAGGGACAAAACAATCAATACAGTATGCTAAGAAGGACATCAAGTCAAGAAACAAGAAATGTTGATAATGCAATAAGTTTTATATCCTTCCCGGCTATTATAACATGGAACCTAACAGTAAATCTTCCATCAGAAGTCACTTTATTTACACTATGATTCAATAATAAATGAATATCATGACCTTCAATAGAGAAAAGTCAGTTCTAAATGTTCTATAATTCTAAATGTGTTGAACAATAACATAATGATTATATACATATATTTTGTGCGTGTTTATATAACACATTTACTATAACGAAAAAATAAAATATATTATATATAATAAAATTATTATGTGTACGTTATATATTAAACAAGCATTAAAATAATCTTATAGCTTTAAAGCTGAAAACTACACTCAAAAACACTCCTCCACAGGTAATATCCAGCAGTGATGTTCAGGCTTGTTATATAAAATTGTGTAATAATTACTATAATGTAATTCTAGAAATTAAAAAAGTCACTGCAAAAGAGTGATTTTTGAACATAGCATTAACTACTTAGTGTGCAAAACTTGTTTAAAGTCTGCAAAAAAGACACTAGAACAAAGTCCAACGATGTTGTTCTAGCGTCTTTACTGCAGACTGTAAACAAGTTTTTGCCCACTGGAAACAACCTATAGTTTTCAATAACTTTACTAAGTGAACAAACAAACCTTTAACTTTTTATTGCGTTACTAGACTATAGTCACAAAGCAAAGATGGTAATCATAACTCCCATATCCACGACCGCAACTTTTTTTAACTATCAAACTAGTAGTAGTTTTAACCCTATTTATATCTGGCTTTTGAGAGGTTAATTTAGCCTTGGTGGAGGGCACCTCCTGAGATCTCAAAATTAGCAGCACCTTAAGTCAAGAAACTTGGTATGGTAATACCATATGTAATTTGGTTTATATTAAAAGTGACAAAGTTTCAAGAGTTTAGTGCATACCCCTCGCATAAATAGGGTTAAATTTTAAATTAATTTTTTAGTTTTTAGTAGTATCAATGAGACACATGTCTGTGTTATTGTTTGTGGAATAATGATATAAGATTTACGCAACTGATCTGATGCAGCCACAGCCATTAACTATTTGTTATTAACGATATTGAATTTCGAGCCCAGCGGTACTATAAATATTAAAAAAATATTCTGAAAAATAATTTACTGAATTCATTAGATTATCATATAAACTAATTACTATTTTAGAAACATTAGGGACCATCTCAAAAATGCTATAGAGAGTACTGAGTACTGAGTAAACAAACTTGCAATGGATTGGTTTCTTCATACCAAAAAAACCCATCCATTGCAAGTTTGTTGACTTAACACAATTCTGTACAGGTTCATAAAATTTGTCAATTTTAGTTGATTTGACCCTGACAAACTAAGTTGGTTTTGAAGCAAAATTTTGGTCCCATAGACTATTTAAGCTACCACTTTGAAATAACAATCATAATTATTGCCATGACTTAGAAATAAAATAAAAGTAAATAAAACAAAGTAAACAAAGCGAACAAAGCGAACAAAGTATACAAGTAAACAAAGTATACAAGTAAACAAAGTATACAAGTAAACAAAGTATACAAAGTGAACAAAGTAAAAAAAGTGAACAAAGCAAACAAAGAAGTCGTGAATTAGGCCTAAGGATGACTTTTAAATTGAGAATTTTAACTGGAATTAAAGGTACAGAATTGAAAGAAATTTGTCAAAAACCAAGAAAAATAAAACCGTTCGTGAATATATAATTCCATCCATAGAGGTTTTATTAAGAAAACCCTTATTATTCACATATATTTTGCTTTTACTCAGGTTGATGAAACTAAAAACTCAAAGATGGTATTGAAAGAAGCCCACCAAACTGAGCAAAGGTTATATCTGTGTATATTGTGTATTATATTGTGTATACCGTATAGTATATAATATCATAATATAGTGTAAGTATATAACATATACTATATAGTATATAACATTATATATTATAATAAACTATAGCATATTAGCATACATTACTTAGTATATAGTAATAAGTATATAGAATACAGTACAGTATATAGTATATAAAAAGATTTTGGACCAAAAATATAACTTTGACTTTTGCCAGAGAGTCGGATCCGAGTGGACAAAAGTGAAAGATTTTTGGCGATGCCTTCCAAAATATCGTCTCGCAAGTTGGTAGCAAAATCTCAAAACGGTAGCGCTTCAGAAACATGAGTAATAGCCCGTTTGGTGGGCTAATGATACAAGCCAAATATTGGCCCCATTTTTACCTAATACTCAACCAAATGTTGATAAAAAAGCCCTATACCAAATTACAAAATGGTAGAGTAACGTATTGCGATAGCAGTACAGTGTTTGCAATAGAAGCAAATAATTACCATGGAGAAGAGATTTTCGAGCATAGATTCAGGCTAGAAAGCCTAAAACTATGCTCAAATATCCATCCTCCACAGTGATTATTTGAGCCTATTTCAAACACTGCAATACATTTTTACAAAGATAGTGAGGTTTATAAAAATTAGAACAACAATCAAGTAATGGTTGGATTGGGCATATTTTCATCTTCAGGATAACTAATAGTATCATCCACATTACTTCGTTTAGTATCAATACTTAGCCCAACTAATAACAACAGCTGCACTCCAATAGTGAAAACAAGCATCCATGCTATTACATTATCTCTATGATTGTCAGCTAACCAGCCAGAGATTTGTGTGAAGCACACACCAAATATATTCCCAAGAAAAAAACACAAAATCAGAGATGTACTATTATTGATAGGATATGTTACTTCAGCAATCATTTCAGTTAAAATACTTAGCGTAGGAAAATAGAAAAACCAACATAACACAATTGCTGCACACACAATATAGAAACTATCTACTTTAAGTAAGGTTACAGTAAAAGTTAGAACGAGTCCAAGGGATACAATAAGTTGCAACATAATCTGGCATTTGTATCGCTTTGTTTTATCTAGGATTAAACTAAATAACAACGAACCAATACAGCTTGCAACTACGACCATAACACCAACTATGCCAACTTTTTTATCGCCATTTTGGTAATTTGGTGTTAACAAACTGTTTATGATAAGCGGATAGACAGTACCAAAAGTGAAATTCATGCCAAATGTGACAGCCAATACTATATATTTAATATTTTTAAGAAGTTTTACAAGTTCTTTAATAACACTTTGAAAAGATCCTGCTCCTGGACCTTCTCGTTTCGCTTGAGATATCGATGGCGGAAGCCTTGGTGTATCCACATAAAATATTAAATTAAGAAAAAATACAACAATGCAGAGAAAGCTTTGTAAATACATCAGAATTTTTATATGAGAATGAATTGTTTCAGGTGTCATTGCTTTAACATCATTAAACAATAATGTCGTTTCTATGTATCCTATTCCAACACCCACTGATTGCATTTGAAGGTTGATGCTAGTCGCTAATGTATGTTGATGTGCAGGGAACCATACAGCAGATATCTCTGGAGCCAATTGAAACAAAATGCCATTGGCAATACCAGCAAACACAAGACTAATAACAAATATTATATAACCTTCGCTGTGAGCTGCTGCCGTGAATAGGCCACCACAAATTGCCAATGAACCAGATCCTAATATCATAGCAGTGCGTAGACCATATTTGGAAGGGATAAATCCAGCAGGAATCAAAACAGCAGTCACAACAGCATTACATATAGAGACAGCCAAAAGAAGTTCTGATTTTGATACATTATAATAATCACAAACAGTATCGGTTATATTATATAAACAACATATAATGTTACCATTGCTCGCCATTGTTAACCCATAGAGTAAAAGTATAACCCAACGATATTTGTAAGTCTTTACGTCAACAGGTTTTTCATCATCTTGCTCGTATACATCATCAACTGTGATGGGTATATTCTTTTCTTGCATAATCACTCTATTTATTAATTATTTATAGTAAATCATAATCTAGGTGAGATAAAGTAATTCATAATATTTTATTAGCAGTAAGTCAAATTTCAACTTATCGATATTGCAATATCGAGATATAGACAAAAGAGTTCATTTTCTGAAAATTGCATTATGTGTAGTAACAAAATATGCACAAATACTATGCAAGGTTCAAAATAACTGTCAGACATCACTGGTGGAGGAGTGCTTTTTGAGTACAGCTTTCAGCTGCAAAACTGAAAACTGTACTCAAAAACACTCCACCACAGGTAATAAGAGCAAATAATCATTGCAGAGGAAAGCTTTTTTAGTATTACTTCAGGCTACAAAGCCTGAAACTATGCTCAAAAATTCCTCGCCACGCAGTGACTATATACTCTTATTTCAACCACTGTGTTCCTCCTGTACATGAATTCCTGTTAACATAAAGTAGTTTCACGAATAGCTCTAAGAATATAAAAAAGATCATCCTGGAAAAATATTTTTTTTACTTCTACCAAAGTTAATAACAATAAGAAAATTACAGTTTTTAAAACTGTTAAATAGTATTATAGTAAAATCCTACATAGCCTCCCCTCCCTGTGACCAGTGGTTATAGTATGAAACTGGTCATCTCTGGTTATAAATCCTTTGTCGTAAAATCCTAAATAGCCACTCCTCCATGTGATCAGTAGTTATAATATGAAACTGGTAATCACTGGTTATAAATCGCACAAAATGTCAATTTGGAATAACCGGAACTCGATTTCCACCACGACACAAAACAATAATTTTGATTTTGTGTAAATGCTCCAGGGTTTTTCTTTTATAAGGTTTTGTTAAGTGGCAAATGTAAAAAAGATTTTAACTAACACTGTGAACAAATAAATATACACAATTCTAAAGAATGCAGTGTAAAAATTAACATGGCTTTAACACAAAAAAATTCAATTTGCATTTATTACCATGTCGCGTTGTATACCATTTATAAAATTATGAAACATCCAAGACGATAAAATCTCTAGTTATATTGGCCCGTCTTTATTCAAATTATCAAGGCTTTCATGATCAACCATTGATCGCTTCTTTTCAACTTTTACGAAAAGAAATAATACAAATTGCACGCATATAAATCCACAATATAACCAACAAATCACAGAATCATGATGATTATCAGAAAGCCAACCAGATATTTGACCCAATACAGCACTATAGACATTTGCACCAATTAGTCCTAACACAAGAGTCGCACTACTTGCTACAGGGTACGTCATCTCAGCTATAATTTCAAAAATAACAGGGAAAATAGGTGCATAAATAAACCAAAATAAAAAGCTGACACTTAATATGATGTAAAATGAAAGGTGATGGAGTAACAGCTCCATATATAATACCCATAAAAGAATTGACGTACCAAGAAGTAATGTTGCAATGCGTTTGTAATGACCAGTTCTGTCAAGTATTGAAGAAAACAACATGCTACCAAGCAAAGAAGCTATAGGAATACTAATACCCATTTCACCATATAATCTATCTGCATTGTCATAGTAAGCTCCAATTAGACTGTTCCCGATGACTGGAAATGACAGTGTTACACCAAATGTCATTGCAAACAGGTTACCAACAAACAAATATTTCCAATTCGTCATAAGGCTTTTCAAAGAATGTATTGTATTAGAAAAAGAGATTTTTCCTGGACCAGGTCGTCTTGCTTGTGATAAAGATGGTGGAACTCTGGGCATATCTTTCATTAGCAAAAGATTTAAGAAAAATAATAAAATATTAATACCACTTTGTGTATGCAAAAGTATGTGGAGGTGTTCTTCAAATAGAGGTAGTGGCATATTCTTTGCGTCATCAAATAACAACATAGTTTGGACATATGATAATGCCACGACAAACACTGGAATCTGAAAACACAGACTACTTGCCAAGGCATGTTGTTTTGCTGGAAACCAAACAGCAGAAATTTCGCCTGGGAGCAAGTTCGTTATTCCAACTGAAATACCAGTAAATAGTAAGCCAAATAAAAACCAATAATATCCTTCATGAGATACAGATGCAGTTAAAAATGATGCTCCAATAGCACTAGCACCTGAGCCAAATATAACTGCTGTACGAAGTCCATACTTTGATGGAATACATGAAGCAGGAACTGCTGTCAAAACGGTGAATATAGCACACATAGTGGCAGCCAAGAAAAGTGATGATTTTGAAACATTGTAGTATACACATACAGTATCAGTGATATTGAACATTACAGTAATTAAACATGAATTTGATGCAACAGATAGTGAATAAAGTAATAATATAACCCAACGATAGTTTGATGTGGTAAAGGTAACTTCAACACTTGTATCTTGTGATTCTGTATTAAATTTCTTGTCATTTTCCATGATGTTCAGTCAAGCTAAATATTTAAATATATCAAATTTACCAACTGCAATGGAGCATGTCAATAATGTATTAAGTGTTAAGACACCATGTTGAAGTTAAATCTCTAACCTCTGTAAAGAACGGAGGGCACAATTACAGTAATCCTTCAAATAACTGTCAGACGTAACATGTGGAGAAGTGTTTTATGAGTAAATTTACAGTTGTCCAGCTAACAACTATACGCAAATTAAAATGAATGAAAGTATTGAAAGTAGCCTGTCAAACCGAGAAAAAAATTTAAACCTAGTACATGCAATGGTTTGCATACAGACATATACATCATAGCATTAGAAACTTAAAATAAAAAGTATGATATTCAAAGTAACCAAGTGAAAGCTGAAGAGGAAGTAAATGCAAAAATTATTTTTTCATAAAAGTTACACTTTAGTCTAAATAACATAAAGAGGTAAAAGTTAAGAGCTGTTTGTTTTTTCTTCATGCTGAAAATAGAGCGTTTGTATATCACAAAATCGTCAAACTCTTACAAACCACGTTTGTATTGCAAAGACTGGGTTATAATAATAAAAAGAATGACTTCACTGAGTTCAAAAGATTTAGCCTGAAGCGAGAAGCAAGTGACAAGTCTTGTTCTGCTGAAATATTTTTCTTTTTTGTTGATTTAAATAAATAAGTTATGAGTGACATAGATGAATGTTCAAGCAGTTCTTCAAGTTCTGCAGGATCTGAGAAAAATATACCAAATATTTCTCTGTTACAAATGTTCAACTTTGAACCAACTCTTTTGAAGGAAGAGCTTCTACCAGAAAGTTGCGACACCGATTGTAACAGCAATAATGAAGAACCTCGTATCAGAAATAATACTTGGTATTCCTGTGGAGATAACTACAGGCCAACGCAAACTTACAAAGATTTGTAAACAAAATATAGTTGGATATCATTTTCAATCGACTCTTTCCGCTTCGCGGTGGAGTGCCCATTACATCTGCCTAAAGAAATATTTACAACAAGAAATACAATTACGTTACCCCCTGTCCAAGTACGGAGATAAAAAATAAACAAAATGTAAACATGTAAACATGCAAGAAAAAACCATGGCCATGAGAAAATTAACGCGAAAGAATTATATATAAATTTTGCAGTGTTGAATTAAACACAAGAAAGTTTTTAAAAATAAACAGTTTAACGATCGATCGTTCAAAATGGAAGAGAAGTTTGAACCAAAAAGTATTGAAAATATTCTCACAGGTTATACCTTCGTCAAAACCTTCGTCAGAAAACAAATTCAAGAAGAAAAAAATATATCAGCAGCAACTATAACTATGTGGGTGGTTATGAAGATTATAAACTCTTACCCTAAAATCTCTTTGAAATAATTTAGACTCAAAATATTTGAAACAGATGAAATTACCAGGATCTTTTGGTAGGTTATCAGCTCTTATACCACTTTTTTCGCAAGTCATTGTTTTTGTTTGCTGACGGTATTCTATGAAAACTTATACTTTTATCCTGTGAAACGACTTGTACAACCAAGGGCTGCACAATTAGGCATATTGTTGACTTTTGTTTCCATCAATGAGGCTAGTGGCAAGATCTCAACACTATGATATAATGCATTATTTGCCTGCGATAAAATGTTTTAAACTCAGTTACGTCATAAATTGCCCTTGATCCAGTCTTTTCAAAAATGCTTAGGGGTCAAGATTTCGTGGTGTCAATGAATTTTGAAGCGAGGATAATAAGTAAGAAGTTTTGAAACATGTTATTTGAGATATGTCTGGTATTATATTAACAAATAATCTTTGTGTTTACTTCCCCTTTAAACCTAGCACAAAAATATGATTTGCATACACACATTATACATCATAGTATTATGTATGCACTAAATAAAAATAGAGAATATGCATATGTTATAGCCTGATATAGGAAATAAGCTATACATATGTGTAAAGGCTATATTCATAGGCTATACATAACACATTATTATAATGGTTTTACTATACTACACGTTTTTATTGGTTGAAGAAACCGTGTATGTATTTTATTATAAAAGTTAATACATAATAATATTTACCAAGTTAAACATGATAAATCAAATTAAATACATTATGAAATATATTAAGTAAAAATAATTCATTAAAAACATTACATTTTTCCAATCCAAAAAAACAAAGAGAATTTTATCGTCCCCAACCCACAAAAAAAGACATTTTTTAATCAGCACAAAAAATAAACTAATGTGTACCATGCTTTGTAAAAACATCTGGGGTGTTTATTAATTTTTTTATATTTAAGCCGAGGGGGTAAGGTGCGTTTATTTGAGAGGTTTAATGAATATGTTGAAAAAAAGGTAACGGATTATGATCTTTCTTCTTAAAATAAGTCGCTCTCTGCAAGGCATCAAGATCACTACTTGGCCGAGAGCTACAAAAGAAGAAGACAATTTACAAAGTTGAAAGATGAGTATTAACATCACAATTAAATTTTCGAAGAACATAGGAAGGTGGAAAGCAAGATAATAGTGCAAGGAAAAAAACTAGTCAAATAAATCTTTGTGACAAAAAGGTGACTGTAGTGTACAGCAAAAGGATTATTATTAGCATTGGCAGAACAGTTAGTCCCATGAATAAAAGATTTTAGAGCAGGGGTAAAATACTTCAATTCATCAGAACAAGTGCTATGGAAGTACATTATACTACAGGGTGCTAGCTAGGATTTTTGGAAAGATAAAATTTTCCATCAATTTTAGAAAAAATTCAGGGAAACTGAACTGAGAACAATAAAATAATCAAAATGAAATTGGGAAGTTTTTTGCTCAATTTTCAATTAGGAAGATGACTGATAGCGTCATCTCTAAGGGCTGGCTAACACCGTATTACTGTATTACTGTATTTCCAAATTATACTACAACCAATTAAACCACATTAATTTTGTTTTGCTTGTATGCCACCAAAAGAGTGTGTATGGCAATTTCCCCCTAGATTTCCAAGTACAGATCCAAAAAATGTTCACCTGCTCTTTTCCCACATCAGAGTTAGCGAGTAGGGGTGTTTATTCAGAGTGTGGAGGGCATTTATTAAATAATTTGTTATAAAAAGAAAACATTTAAACGAGGGCAGGGAAGGGGAGGAGGGCATTTAAAAGAAAAATATTATGGTAGTTATTCTATTGGGACATGCCACTAGACAGAAAAGAACATTTCTGAAGTAGATACTGTACAATTCATGTTATGGTATCTAAATTAAATTTAAAGAAGCTATAGTGATTTACATAATCAAAGTTACGGTATAAAAAGTAGCCTACCAAACCAAGTACACATAAATGTGATTTGCGAACACCAGGGCTCGAAATAACAGGCGATCATCAGTGTGGAGGAGAGATTTTTCAGAATATTTTCAGCCAACTTGGCTGAAAATATTTTGAAAAATCTCTCCTCCACAGTGA
>JAULBZ010004344.1:0-14916 GCA_032360805.1 Neoturris breviconis | reverse complement strand
AGTCAATTATTTCCAGATATCTTTAGAAATGTCTCTGAAAAACAACTGGAACTAATTAGCAAAAATATCTTGATCCTAATCGATGGTATTGATGAATTACGATATGCTGAGAGGATAATTGAAGTCAGTAATCCTGCAATAAATGACCATCCTCCTATTATCCAATTCATTCACAATCTACTAGATCCGTCTCAGTTCTTAAGAGGAAAGAAAGTGCTTGTTGCTGGAAGACATGGTATTTGTAGCAATGTTTATTCACATTATAGTAGGCGAGTTGCAATAAGAAGAATATCTGTCTGTGGGTTTGATCAAAGCAGTATTAGAAAGTATGTTGTTTCTTTTGGAGATAGTGACATTTTAATTAACACAATCTTGCAAAAAATTAATGAGTCAGCAACTTTGAAGGCACTTGCTTCCATACCTATATATCTATGGGTTATATGTGGATTGTACTCAGAAAACGCAATAACCTCCATTAAAACCACCACAGAACTTCTTTTGTATTTATGCCTTGTATTCATTCGAAATCATTTGAAAGACTCTGGTTATTCGTTAAGTGACCAGAACTTGAGCCTAAAAGATATAAGTTGCCGAAATGATGTTGTTTCCTGTATGATGACAATTGCAAGAGTTTCTTATGAAACTTTAAAACATCGAAAAGTCATCTTTGAAGAAACTAATTTTGAAGGTTTGCAGGATATAGAAAAGACGGGTTTCTTTGTTAAATCTTGTAACTCTGAGTCTGGTTATGTCTATCAATTCCGTCATTTGGTTTTGCAAGAGTTGTTTTGTGCTTTATATGTATTATTTTGTCCAGATAAAAATGATAGAATACAATTATATGAAGATGTTAGCATACAGTCTTGTCTGTCCCTGGTTGCTGGTTTAGAAGGTATTATTTCAAATGATAGAACAAACGAATCATCTATATTAAATGTGTTTTTGAAAAATTGTGCAAATGACCGTTATGAATTCTTAACAAAACGTAGCCCATACATGGATTATTTTACCTCATGCTTAATTTATTATAAATCCTTTTCTGCAGATGTGAAAGAGCAACCTCACCATTTTGAAAAACAATTCCTAAAATCATTTTTTGAAAGACAACAAGATTGTGGAAAGTTTCTAAAGAATTATGTTAATGAAATGCAATTGATTGTAAGTTTTAACTCATATACACCACAAATATGGCAACACATTTCGTTCTTTATAGAAAAGCTCATAAAGTGCAATTGCTCAAATTTAATTAATCTTGTAATTCACTCAAGAACATGTTCCTTAGATTTGACATTGCCATTATTAAATAGCATATCTGTAAATCCCAAGGATGAAATTATAATGGAAAATGGTGTAATAAACATGAAGCGTTTATTTCAACTGTATTATGATAGTGAAAATATTTCTTTTAAAAAGTTTGTATTTAAAAGGGAAAATAATTTTAAGGACATTACAACCTTGAAGAAAATTTTACCATATTGCGAGGAAATTGCATTCAACTTCGGATTAGAAAATTTTGGAATGATGAGTGGTGTGATACAAAATCATGTAGATTTAAATGGTTCATGCTCATTAAAGAGTCTTGTACTTCGATACTTTGTTGTTGATGATGCCAGTTTTGCTCATCTTTTCCCTATGTTAAAGTGTGTCGAATCTTTGGAAGTAAGCTGTTACAGTTTTTGTGAGCAATTACGAGGTAGTCCAGTCAATCTTTCTACGGAAATTGAAAGATTAGCAGAAAATAAGCAATTAAAACTGAAACACTTGCACCTTGGATATCTCTTCATCGATGACGATATATTTTATGATATGCTTGAGTGTTTTAGACATCTTGAAACGGTTATTATTAATAATGGCATTACCAATGATTCATATGCTAATGTTGTTGAAAGAATACGTATATGGTCAAATAAAGGCTGTCAGATAACATTAAAAAAAATTACTCTGCAATGCGATGGGTTATCATTTTCATTAATTCCAGTAATAGTGAATGGTGTCTGTATTTTATCAGATTTGGATGATAATTTGGATGATAATTGATCATTAACCTTAAAATAATTGTCGAACATCACTTGGGGAGGGGTGGTTTTTAATATGGTTTAAGCTCACAAATGGTGATGTCCGACTTATTTCAAGGCTTATTTACTCTATTTTGTTTTAACAAAATTGCCTCCCTCTCTGGATTTATTTTTATAACTCCTGTTCTACTTGAGATTTAATTTCCAATTTTTAAACTTTTATCTAGGATCATTTTTAAACGATTTTGTTTTTGTTAACTAAGGATAATTTGCTCTTAGCAACCAAATGATTTGTCAGGTGGTAAAAGATTTTTTTTATGCTTATTTTGCTGGAAAAACGTCCTGGCAAATTGTTTTGATTGACCACTCAATTTTTCACCTCAAGATTTTCTGGTGACATCGTCAAGAAAGTAATTATGCTAAATTGTTAATTATGCGTTAACCTAACTTTCTGGAAAGCTTTAACACTACAGCATGGTTCCATCAAAAGTTATGAGCCGGATATGGAGAGAAGGTAGCACCCCCTCCCCAAGTATGAGATCAAAACCTCTCTCAAAACAGGGTTAAAGATAACATAGATAAAATGAATTTGTATTATTTCTTTTGTCAGCAGATCCAGATGCAACAGTTGTAAAAATTTATGATTCAATATTCTTTTAAAGCTGATGCAATGAATATTAGAACTTGTTTTATATGTTTTTTTGCCCAAAGTGTTTGCTTCATGAAGCAGTAATAGATCACTTAACTCCTGCATCCGAATTTTGTTCTTGCATCTGCTTCTATGACTGCCATATTTGTAAGACAGTCTTAGGTATTTTTATAGCTGATTTTTACTAGGAATAAGGTTTTGTATGAAAACCAAAAGAAGGCATTCCATTGATAGAAATTTAATTAGAATTAATTAAAATATTTGCTCCTCAGTGGAATAAAAGGCAGATTTAAAAGGGTTTTTTTAGCCAGTCTTTTCATGGTGTCTCTTATGTTTATGTTCTTCACTGTCTAATATCAATAAAATAATATAAATTAAATCAGGCCTCCAAATTCACGTTGGCATTCCCTTGTGTAGGAGCATTTTGAAGACTAATTTGCAGACTGTTGGCTGCAAATTAGCCTCCAAAGATGCTCCTCCACAGGGAAATGTCGCGATGAATTCAGAGGCCTGACTAATTTTTGGTTATCATTAATATAATAGTAAATTAAGATAACTTTTAAGAACCATCTTGGAAATTCTTTCCCTGGGGAAAAGTGCTGAATCAATGATCTTGCAATTGATTGGTTTCTTCATACCTAAGAAACCAATCAATTGCAAGATTGTTGACTTAACACTCTTCATCGTAGATTAATTTTTCTCAAATTTATGGATTTTGACTACTTTAAAACTGTTAAAATATCTGCTTTTTGAAACGAATTTTGGAGACAGCTCCTATATGTTTATTACTATTGTTGTATTTCCTTGCATAAGCACAGGGAACCAAAAGCAGGGAACACAGCAAGAGAAATGTTTTTATCATCTTTATGTTTTCATACATTCAAATTTAAATTTAAACTCATCATTGTCATCAGGAAGTAGGATTATCATTGTCATAACATATTTGTTCTAAAAATCAATTTTCAAGCTAGATGCTTTATAGGGGAGATACTTGTTCAAGTTTTTCGTTTTTTATGCCGTTTGTTCACACATCATTTGTAAAAAGTTATTATTAACCCGTGAAATAAAGTTATTTAGTTTCATTTTTAGCAGCATAATGTATTTATGAACTGCAACAAGATTTTTCATACAATTTTAAATATTAACTCATACCCGTCATTAGGAAGTACCTTAAGGGAAAGTGTTTGCAGACCAAAAAAATGCGGAATTAAAGAATTCGAATAAGCATTTTTTCTTGGTTTTGCAGAATTAAAGATTGCGAATCAGTAATTAAAACAGATTTTGGTACTTAATTTGTCTAAAAAAAAATAAGTATTCTGGTTTTCATAATATTAATGAACAAATCAAGCGAAGCGCTTGGAAATCTTGAAAAATGCGTAGCTAAAGAATGCGAATTCGGGGCAAATTCGTATTCTTTAATTCCACATTCTTTTCTTCTGCATTCGGTTCTTAGGTAGATTATTTACCATAACACGTTTGTTCTAACATTTTTATTATAAAAACCCACTTTCAAAGTAGGTGCTTATTAGAGGAGACGCTTATTCAAGGTTTTTGCTTTTTAACTCGTTTGTCTATACATCTGTTCGTTTGTAAAAGAAAGTCTTAAAAACCTTAACAAGTTATTATTAGGATACTTTATTTGATTTATTAGTTTTTTTCATCTTTTGTATTTGTTTGTGTTCTTATAGTTTGTTTGAGAATCACTTTAGGATACTTGAGGTATTTTATATGTTATATAGATTTCATTTTTTTAGTTTAATTTTAACCTGTCAATAAAGTTTTTCATTTTTAGCTTTTTCAACGTATAATGCACCATTAATTCAATAAAGATCTTATTATAAAATAAAAATAAATATTTGATAACAAAAGCTTATGCTTTTTACCAGTCGGCAAAATCTTTTTCCAAGTCTGCAGACTTTAAACAACGTTTTGTGCACTGGGTTTGTGTTGTCTGGTATTATTCAGTGGTTGAAATAAGAGTAAAATTGTGATTTTTAAGCCTAAAGCCTGGTACTCACTGGATGGTAAGAAATCTTAAGAACACCTTATCTTCCATACGGTTTCTTATGCTCATTGAAAACATCCCTGATCGTAAGAAAATTTGTTTTATCACGTGTCATTAACAAATTGTAACTATATTCTTTCCTTATGATTAAGATTTTAAATATTTTATTTCGATTTCTTTTGTTTGTATTTTTCTGGAGTCATCCGAGGTGATCAAAATGTTTTGTGAATAAAACAAGTTGTGCACTGTGTAAGTTTTGATTTAGAAATATGAGTATGGAAAATTACAATTTCTTGCGATCCAGTGAAAACACAAAGAATTGTTTTTTCTTTGCGATTTCTTACGATTCAATGAAAACCAGGCTTAAAGCTATGCTAAAAATTCCCTCCTCTACAGTTATTATTCACCCTTATTTTAACAGCTGATTATTACACTTGAAGTTATTTATTGCAGTGCTTGAAATAAAAGCAAAATAATCACTGTGATGGAGTGGTTTCTAAGCATAACAGGCTAGGTGACAAAGCATATTTTTTGGTACCGTCAGCACATTATTATTGTTGATGTCATCACGTATTGTTTTTTAAAAATACCTTCTATCACTAAAAATTACTTTGCAGGTGTATTATTTCTTATTTTTAAGTTCTTTAGGAAGACAAGATGATTGTAAGTTAGCATAATAAACCAGTTTTAAAATAATTTACCTGGAACCAAGTGAAATTTTCCTGAAAATATAAAAAAAATCAGAATTTAATCACCAATCGGAGAAATTGGGAAAGGCCAAAAAATTTAATTTGAAAATCCGGAAAAAAAAATCTGATTTCTTAAAAAATATTCACCTGACCAAGAAAAGAATGATTTATTTTGTGATTTTAAGTATTTTCACCAAGTTTGGTATCATAAGCATTACTTTTAATACAAGTTATGGTAAAATAATGATATGGATTATATAGGGTTTTCCACATAGGTTTTATACTAAAACTAGGCAAGTTTAAGCATCATCAGTGTAGTGGTTTGGAAGTTATTGAAAAAATTGTGTTAAGGTGGGGCAGATTCTGCATAAGAATAGGGTTAAGAAGTTATTTTTATTCTAATTCCACTTTGAAGGTTCATGTGGAGAGGGGGAATAACAGTTTTAAGAATTAGCATTTACCCGACGCAACATTTAAGAAACTTTTTTTCATACAATTTGAAATTTACTTTGTGCTATTGGAGAAAATGAATTTCATATTGTTGTTTTTTATATAAAGAAACACTGAGATTGAGGCTCATAGTTGCTTAACTTTTTTACTATTCCAGTCTGAAGTGTTACTTGTCAGTTGCTTAATAAAAACGATTGAAATATTGTATAATAGCATTCAATTCTATAAAGCCCAATTTGTAGTAGTCTTTTTTTACTATCTTCTCTTCTTGAAATAGCCCTCATCCTTATTGAAATAAATACAACAACAACCATATTTTTGCTATATTTCTTATTAATATTGTACTATAAATCTCAGCCTAAGCAGTTGCTTAACAGTTGTTAAAATATATGAAGAGCCATGTTCATTAAAACTATTCAACTAAGTTTGCTCAGGGGCCAAATAATGCAAAAACTTCAAGCATTCATATAATTATAGCATAATCAGCTTGCTATTATTGCCTTTAAACTTGTTGCTTATAACAAACACACAATAATGTAAGGACCATCTCAAAAGTTCACTCCGATATCAACTTTTCTGTTAGGGTTAAATCAACTAAAATTGACAAAATTCAACAAAAATGAATCCTGTGTAGAAGTGTGTTAGGTCAATGAACTTGCAATGGATTGGTTTCTTTGGGATGAAGAAACCAATTCATTGCAAGATCATTGACTCAGAACTCTCCTCTGTAGATTTTATTTTTGAGATGATCCCTAATATTTATTTATCAAGATTTTAAATTTCAAAGGTATAAAATTTTGTGAAACTCTGAAGTTTTCAAAAATGGGTATTCATTAGTCGATATAGGAGCAAGTCACTGTAGGGGTTCTTTGGAAATAAGCATTTCTGTGGTTAAATTCCACAAAGACAAAAAGGTAAAAAAAATTTAGTAACAATTAATATCAAATTTGGACTATGAACTCGTATGATTTGACTTCTTTCTACAAATTTTTAGGTACAAAAAAAATCGGATTTCCCTGACTTTTCTAATTTTGGAAAATTTTGGGTTTTTCAATCCTAATTAATTTTGTTGACAGGCTAGCATCAAAGTGTTTACTATATCAATTTCACTTAACATTATACTGTTTCTATAAAATACAATTTAACTTGGAAATGGATAACTTGTCCATACAGGAGGTTCCAAGATGTAACCCCTCTTGCATTAACAGTAATACGATGGATAGTACCTGGTAGTTTGCCAATTGTCTCCTGATTTGATTAGGCAAGGTGACACAATGTTATGAAAAGAAACGAATGAAAGACAAGATAGAATATAAAGTAGGAGAATATAAAGTAGGTAAGGTTCAGAACACGGGTTCATTTTCAAAAAGTTGCGCTACCTGGCGGATGGTCTTCAAGTGAATTGTTAAACTTTAATTATTCGATAAATTCAGTGTTCGAAATAAGAGCAAAAAATCACTGTAAAGGAGGGATTTTTGAACAATGCTTCAGGCTTTCTACTCTACCATAGTGATTACTTGCTCTTATTTCGAACACTGAAAAATGGTCTCTATTTGGAGAAGCAAGTATGTGCTGGTGACCAAGTTTCATCGATATAGGACATCTACTTCAGAAATTAGACCCAAATTGGTTGTTTTTTTGCGAAAAGCTCTACATGTCACCACATTTTAAATATTGTACTATAAGCAAGTCTTGTCAGTTGAAAACTAGATTGAAAGCACTCCTCCACGGATGATATCTGGTAGTTATTTTCAGACTTGAAAGTTTTCTAAGCCCAAACTGTATCAGCAAACCTGAAAAACTGTCAGACATCACCTGTGGAGGCATGTTGTTTTTTATTTATTATTTATTTTTTAGTCAGTTATTTAGCAGTTCTGCTAAAAAAGTTTGCAATTATTCTGAAATATGAAATTAAACGCCACATTTTCAGTTAAAAAAATTCGCTTGTGCACTGATGTTCAAATGAATTCTGACAAAAAATGTAGAAATCAACAAAGCTGATTGGTTTAATTATTTGGTTATGTTTTTGCAGACCCAGAGAGAAGCGAGACTCATAATGGAAAATATGACACATGTTAAACAAGCAAGGTCTATATCATAGGCATATCATATTTTATAGAGTTTCGTTTATTTCTTATTTATTGTTATTCTCTCATATAAACAAAGTTTTTTTCTACTTGTTTTAGTGGGGTAACTGAGACCATCATTTTATTTAAAAAAATTTCTACTTGTTTTAGTGGGGTAACCGAGACCACCATTTATTTAAAGTTTTTTTCATAGATGTTATAACAGACTCAGTAGGTGAAAACATGTTCGAAGTCCGCAATAAAGACGCTAGATCAATGCTGAGGGATGCTGGGGATCTAAACCCACTGGATTTAAATGCAAGCCTGAAAATAACTACTAGACTACTATCACCTGTGGAGGAGTTTTTGTGAGTATGATTTTCAGCTACAAAGCCTATACTCAAAAACACTCCTCCGACAAAATTTTCAGCCTTTAATTGTATTTTTATTTCAGAATGTTCCTTCATGTAGTCTGATGACGAAACAATATTTCAACATTCCCACATCAATCTTTATGATGATACATCTCAGGTGAGCGATTTTTCTTTATATAAAACATAATAGCTATGATATTTATTTCGTCACTACAATTATATATTAGCTATGATTTTTTGATGATCATGTTCTTAATAGGAAACAAAGTTTTTCTTTCTATTACTGAAATAATTGACAGTGATTAGTGTTGCAATTAGTATTGCAATTATGATTATAAAAGAATAAAATGAGTGCAATTAGAATCATGTAATTGTCGTGATATTGTTTGCTGGCTGTTATATATCGTTTTGTTGTTTATGTATTTTATAGGAAGCTGTAATACAGGATTTACTGATTAGAATGCTTGATACAAAGTAAAAAAAATTTTTTTTGAAGATCGCTTTGTTTTTGATAAACTTCTCTGTAGTCTTTACTTTGTATTGTTCATTTTGATCACAGCTTCGATGAAGTATAGATTGTTTTGAACAGATTGATGGAAAGAATAAAAATTTATCTAATAGTTATGACTTTCTCGTAGATGATTAGTAAAGGGTGGTTCTTATTTTTTTATTATGTTTCTTGTGTTTATTTTTGGTTTGATTTAATTTAAGCAATACATGAAGATTGAGTAGAGTATCAGTATGGCAGTACACTGTGTTTAAAATAACAACAACAAATAATCACTGTTGAGGAGTGATTTTTGAGCATTGCTTCAAGCTAGCAGCATGGAAATAATTTATATACAATACATAATCAAGCCTCAAGATAACGGTCATGCATTACCTGTGGAGGAGTGTTTTTAAGTACAGTTTCAGTTGCAAAGCTAAAAACTCTACCGAAAAAACACTCCACCACAGGTGATGTCCCATCCGTTGTCTTGCATATACTTTTTGCAGTGAGTATACTCCAAATAATATATAGTTGGTATACTAATGTTTTTGTGACGTTGTTTTATCTGTTGGAATAATACATGATTATGCATTTTACACATTCTTATTTTACGCAATTTTGTAAACTTTTGAGTATGTTTTTTGTGGGCTTCCATGTTTCAATTATAACAAAGATCACTGTGGAGGTGTAATTATTAAGTATAGCTTCTAACTTTATAACCCACAGCTATACTTAAAACTTCTTCACAGTGGTTATTTTCTCCTATTTTAATCACTGAGCTTCATGGCATGTGCAGGAAATTAGTAGTTTGAATGAATTACTTTAAACTAACCAATAGGCGTGTGACATTTTTTCAACATAAAAAAGACTTTGTGTTCATGTCAGAACATTTTTTTTTTTTACGTTGAAAAGTTTCACTTGTCTGCCAGTATTCCCCAACAGGGGTTTAAAGTAAGTTTATATAGTATCTTGTTAAAAGAAACTAAACAATAAAAATAATGCTCTATTACACAGGATGTGTATAATACTCAGTACTCTTATCCATTGATACGAACCTGAATTTAACTGCCGGACATCACCTGTGGATGAGTGTATTTTGAGTATATTGTTACAGCTTGGAGGCTGAACACTATACTAAAAAAACACTCCTCCACATGTGATGTCTGACAGTTATATTAGGGCTTGTGGTAATATTTTCCCTTATGTTGCTCCTACTTTATAACCTTATAACAAGCTTAATTCGCTCTCTGGTCCATTACCTACTATTGAAACGCAAGCTTATTTTACTCTCTGGTCTATAGCTTACACTTAATTGAAACATATCACCTTTCACTCTCTGGTCTATTACTTACTATGGAAAAATAAATTATTTCACTCTATGATCTATAACCTATTATCGAAACACAAACTTTAGAAATCTATAACCTACAATTGAAACAATATCTTTCACTCTCTGGTCTATAAACTACGATTGGAACATCTAGTTTATATCTCATTATTGAAACACAAACTCTATCACTCTTTGGCCTATTACCTACATTTTCTCTGGTCTAAATTCTATTATTGAAACAAGCTTTTTCACACTCTGGTTTATAACCTATTATCGAAACACAAACTTTTTCATTCCGGTCTAAAACCTATTATTAAAACACAAGTTTTTCACACTTTGGTTTATAACCCATAATTGAAACATAAGATCTTTCACTCTCTGGTCTATAACCCTCTATTGAAACCAAGGCTTTTTCGCTCTGGTGTATAACTTATTATTGAAACACAAGCTTCTGGAATAAAACCTACTCTTGAAACACAAGTTCTGTCACTCTCTGGTCTATAACCTATTATCGAAACACAAACTTTTTCATTCTGGTCTAAAACCTGTTATTGAAACAAGCTTTTTCACACTCTGGTTTATAACTTACAGTTGAAACATAAGATCTTTCACTCTCTGGTCTATAACTTACTATTGAAACCAAGGCTTTTTTGCTCTATAACTTATTATTGAAACACAAGCTTCTGGAATATAACCTACTCTTGAAACACAAGCTCTGTCACTCTCTATTCTCTGATATATAACCTACTTTTGAAACACAGGTTCTGTCCCTCTCTGATCTACAACCTATTATCGAAACATAAGATTTGTCACTCTCTGGTCCACAACTTACTATTGAAACACAATAACTTTCGTTTTTCTTAACAAATAATTTAGAAATTGTACCTTACTTAACGTAAACAACTTAGATACTAACTTACTTTTGGTTTTGTGGATTAAAGTTTTAATCTGTATTAATGTGAAAGCATTGTTTGATTTTAGAATATTGTTACTTTTAATGGTAAGCTTTAATTATATAGTTGATAAAAAGATGAAAAAATAGATAAAAGCTTTATTTGCATTTTGCACAGTTGAAGATGTTTGGTTGTTGTTATGTACTTTAAATGTCAGAAACTTTCTCTGGAAGAAATACTTGCGTGAATGAAAAACTATTTCAAAAAGGTTTTGCTACCGCAAAGTTACGCGGTTGGACCCACTTAGAAACATTTGTGGGCATAAACTAAAAGTTTTTTTTTTGACAACATCGTTGTCTATATTCAATTCTTTATTTGCATGGAACTGTTGTAAGTTGTCTAAAAAAAGTACAAAATGGGCAGTGGTTAGTAACACATGTCCAAGGAGCTGTGGGTTGTCTATAGCAACCAGGGATTCTAAAGATGAAATTATTTACATTAGAACATTGTGCATGAATTTACGGAAATTTTGCAGACAGAAACTTTTATGGTTGGACTGCACAAGAATCTTTTGCGGGAAGAAACTTTTGCGGTTGGACCAGCAAAGAAACATATGCAGGAATAAATTTTCACTGATTTGCCCAAAATTTGGGAAAACTGCAAAAGCTAATTCCCGTGAAACTTTCGGACATAAAAAAATTCAACTCTCAATCTACCTTATTTACCCTGAAATATGGCCGGAACCACTTTACAGGGGAACAGGTATATGGCTTTTCCTTTGACCATGGTATTGAACCGGTAACCTCCGGATCATAAGCACCATTGCTTAACCACTGAGCCACTACTGCCTGATTTCTTCTTTTGAGCAATGAGTTTATGTGGGTCATATCCAATAGGCAAAAACTTGTTCAAAGTCTGCAGTAAAGACGCTAGAACATCACTGAAAATGTTATTCTAGCGTGTTTACTACAGACTTTGAACAAGCTTTTACTCACAGGGTCTGCAGTAAAGACACTAGTCGATACAGTAAAGACACGCTTCTCGATACAATTTTTTTCCTACTGGGTAGTGCTTTGATTCAAAATGGAAATACTATTCTTTTTGTTAATAATAGAAAAGTCAACAATTTACAAGCCTCTAAATTCATGATGGCATTTCCCCGTGGAGGACCATCTTTGGAGGCTAATTTGCAGCCCCAATGTTTTGATTAGTAAGTATGAACGAATTTATTTTTAGATTTATTGAACATTGATATGAAAATATGGCACTCAAATTAAAAGTAAATTGTGTAAAATTGGGTGTTACAAAGACTTTTCAGGTATGGATGTTAGTCATAACAGGTCTCATGGGCACACTGCCTTGGAACAACGTCATCATTTTGAAGTTCTTCTGAGGTAGTGTGCCAGCAGGTGTGTTGTTCGAAATAGGAGAAAATTATTATTGTCGAGAAGAGACATAGCTTCAGCCTTTGTAGCTATGTTCAAATATCACTCCTCTACAGTGGTTATTTGGCTGCTGTATTTCAAACAAAAGAAGGTAAGGTCTGCTATTTTATTCAGCCTACCCATTATCTATTAAATGATTGAATTGAATTATGTGTGCATTACGAAACAACATTTACTTCAATCATTCAATCACGGTACTTTAATAATCCTTAAAGATAGTCATCTAGCATAAGTAGCTACCGTTTTCAGTGGCTTCAGTTGGCATCAATCTTTGAAATTCACTATGACGTCACCTGTGGAGGAGTGCATTTGAACATAATTTTTAGCTGGTCCAGCTCAAAATTTTGTTCAAAATGGTCTCCTCCACAAGTGATTGTTTTGAGGACTGCATCCATTGCATTTATGCACTTAAGCACATAGCAAACCCTCTCTTCTTTAAATTTAAGCTTGAAAGATATATTTTATTCAAACGTTACTTATGTTAAACGATTATCTTTCAGAAAATAGTAATAAAAAATGTGCAGTATGAATAATCCTGCCACCAATAGTAAATAACATTTTTTTCTTATGGAATCCCTGTGGATAATCTGTTTGTTTCAACTAGTATTGGTTAGCTTTCTCTGGTTACTCCTTGGTAAAATCGCTTAGGAGGTATACAGTATCTCCATGGTGAGAATATCAAAAAGTATACAGAATCCTGTTGTTGCACTGCATTGGCTTCCATTTTTTAAATAAGAGCAAAACAATCTCTGTGGAGGAGGGATTTTTGAGCATTGCTTCAAACTTTCTAGCCTGAAGCAATGCTCAAAAATCACTCCTTCTCAGTGATTATTTACATGTATTATGCCTGTTGATTAATACATTGGTTTTCAATTTTCATATTCAAATTGGAATTTTTAATAAATGTTGAGTATAAACTTATCTTACAGACTTAGGATTATGTATGTGTATTTGGAATTATCTATGTGTATTTGGGATTATCTATTTGTATTTCGAATTATCAATGTTTATTTGGATGTATATTTTCTATTTAGTTTGAACCAAATGCAAAAGTTGAATATGTTGTCAGTCAAATAACAGAAAAGGTTCATGGTGCAGTACCTAAGCCAAGTAAGATCTATTCAATTGTTGTGTTTTGAAATAAGAGCACGTAACCACAGTGGAGGAGGAATTTTGAGCATTACTTCGGTTTATCTATCTCAAAAATCCCTCTTTTGCAGTGATCATCCTGTTCTATTTTTACCACTGCTTTTTGACAAATCATTTAGAAACCTGCCTAATCCAGTGTTCGAAATAAGAGTAAATAATCACTGTGGAAGAGTGGTTTTTGAACATAGCTTTAGACTACAAAGCCTGAAACTATGCTCATAAATCCCTCCACAGTGATTATTTGCTCTTATTTCGACCACTGTACTAATGTTTGTTGGATTATCTGTAGATGTTAAAGTTTGTTGTTTATTAATTAACGTCATAATTTTATCTATTCAAACTCTGATTAGTTCGTTATGTCATCATAATCTACTCTAATAAGATGCAGTGAAGTTAATCCAAAAATTTAATCTTGATGTTAATAAATAATTAATTGAATGATTAGTTATAATGCTGAATAGACATATTTTAAGGAATTAGTCGGGTTGAGATAATGTCCAAAAGTAACGAATCCTTAAAGATCCTATTGCTTAAGAGCAAAATAAGGGAAAGTGATTTGAACGTATCGTTGATGGCTAGAATCAACCGACTTAAGTAGCTACCATTTTGATTGCTTTTAAAAATCCAGTGTAATTTTTGACAAAATCCAACGATTTTAAGGGCAAATTTATTGGCTACATTCAAGTAAAAGTTATGGTAATTATTATACCAAAATGATAAGGAGGAAGTGAAGAGAGAAAGCTTTTTTTGATAATTTGAATTTTCTATGAGATTATATTGACTATAATGTCATAATTAATTAACATGAATCTTTATTGACATCCATTTTGTATTTGGGGAAGCTCCCTCCTTAATTTTTGAGATGATAAGTGCTATTTTTTATGAGAATAATTTTTAAAATTTTAAGAATTAAATCCTACGTATTGATTCCTCTTTCAAATTTGAAACAAATATTAATGTTAGTATTCACTTTAGGGTCGTAAAACAGTTTAATTACTACCATGACTATAAGTTGATTTTTATAACATTAATTACTCTCATTGTGAATTAGAAGTAATGACAATACACAATTCAACAGAGGAAGATTTTTTTAATAAAAGAATGGATTGTTTTAAAGAAATTATAGTCTTCTATTTCATTATTCTATATTTATTTTTAATTTTAATAACAAGATAATGACAACCACCTTTCATTAGATAATTTATTATTAATTTATTAAAGTGTTGACTTTTATAAGTAAAATTAAAATAGATGGTTTCTATTATAGCCTATATACGTAACAATATACTGCATCCATCCATCCAACGATCCAGCCATCCAACCAGCCGCACATTTAAAATATTTAAAGCATATAACATAAT
>JAULBZ010004343.1:0-14916 GCA_032360805.1 Neoturris breviconis | reverse complement strand
GCTTGGGGAAACATTGCATAATTATGCAAATCAAACAGGGCTGACGCAAAAACAACAAGAAAACGAAAGTAACGAAGTGAAATTCGCAGAACAGAAGTTTACCGAACAGTAATAATTAAATAATAAAAAAAAGTAAATAATAATTATTTAAAAAGGGCTTCCACGCAGTGGACTGAGTTGTTATTCTCCATTTCTTTCATAAACGTTGGAGTCGGTTGAAACGGTGAGGTGAGTTGTTATTCTATGTATGAAAAAAATGGACCCTAAGTTTAAATACAACTGTCAAACATCACCTGTGGAGGAGTGTTATTTGAGTATAGCTTTCAGCTTTCAAGATCAAAACTATACTACAAAGTAATGCTCCATAGGGGATGTACCGGCTTGCAAATAAACAGGCACAATAATAATTTCATGCACTATTTTTGATAATGTTAGGATCTATGAAGAAGGGTGTATATGAAGGAACTTGTAATTCCCAGTGGGAAAAAACCTGTTCAAGGTCTGCTGTAAAGACGCTAGAACAACATTTTCAACTTTGAACAGGTTTTCACCCGTTTGGTTGATTCTATTTCTGTGGTAGGAAGAAATCAATCATTTCATGTCTGTTGAATTTTTGTCAATTTTATTTGATTTCGCCCTACCATAGAAGTTGGTTTTGGAGCAAAATTTTGGAATGGTCTTTAAAGGCAGAGATCCTGAATCCTTCTTTCGTTCTATCCGTCTTTTCTTCCACAACAAATTCTGGCAACGAATCATGCCCACCTGGCTTGTACCATTGCACTAAGTGCCTGCACTGAGAGATTGTTATTGAAGTTAAATTTATGAGACCACTTTTAGTTGTTTACAGTCATTTATACCATAGTCGTTATGTACAAGGCTGTATATGTACAGACTATATGCAAGGGTTGTATATAAACAAATTGAAGTTCAAAAAATGTTAAAGGACTATTACTAGTCATGTTGTCATAAATTCCTTGTACATTGGTGTCTTGGCTTGACATTTTGTTACAAACA
Source organism: Neoturris breviconis (assembly GCA_032360805.1). Lineage (NCBI taxonomy): Eukaryota > Metazoa > Cnidaria > Hydrozoa > Anthoathecata > Pandeidae > Neoturris > Neoturris breviconis. The sequence goes on along the minus strand of JAULBZ010004343.1, from coordinate 13,902 downwards.
AGTGAAGTCATTTATATATAAATAAATTCATATATGATTGAAAAGAAGTTACATATATTTGTTGCATTAGAGGAAATGATGAAATGGTCCATTGCGTCGCTTTATAAATTTTTATCCTTTTGTTGCTTTTTTTGATTTCATGTTATGATACCAGTGTTATGATGCATATTTAGAGTTCAGTGCATATTACCCATTCAGGATATAGACAGATCATATGATTGGCTCAGAATGACAGTGATGAATTAGATTTGTTAGATTACTTGAATTATTTACGGTACCTTATTGAAAAAACGTCACGTGTCAATTAAGTAAGAGGTATTAAAAGGTTAATTTTGAAAGTCATGAATCATGCCTTTCCTATAGGGTACCATCTTATTTTCCATTTGTATCATAAAACCATTCTAGTTAGAAGCAATATTCGTTCCTTTGCTAGTTTGTTTTATTTTTGTTTTCCTTGCTAAGTTTGCAGTATACATGGTGTTACCAGATTAATGTGGAGTTAGCTATCAGTATACGTAGCGCTAAATATAGAAATAACACGAAGTACAATTCTAGTTGCAAAAATACTCAGTCCACAAAGACATATACCTTATTATCATGGAATTAACTTGAACAAATTTTCCAAATGTTGATTTGGACACATTTAACAAAAATGTTTAGCATTTTTTGCAATATAAGTTTGAAATATGCTATGGTTCATTTAACTCTGAGACCTGACCTACTCTTCAGAGGTGCATAGCAGATAACCTGTATGAAGCATATTGAATATTGAAATATAATATTAATGACCAAGTTAATTGCATGTAATACTGTCTCAATCATTATAGTTTTACCAGCTTAGATCAATGTAGGTCATGTTATTTAATAAACTTTGGAGAAAGTTTGTATTAGCATTAATTAATGTCAGTCAAAATGTATTTTTTCTCAGACTCGCGTTAATTACAACCATGTTACTTTCCCTAACGTAAATAGTAATAGTGCACTGTAATTTCACAGTGATACTTACCAAAATGGATACCATTAGAGCGCACAGGAGGATCAGTTAGCATTCATGAATGACCATTCTCTGAATGAGAATCCTCTTTTGGCTGTCATTTATTCTGATGTAAATGAGGTGTAAATCAGTAATTTTATTTCGTGGAGGAAGACGATAATTGATGACATTAACGACATTGAATTTGATTTATGACAGTTAATGTTGCTTTTAACTAGTCAAAAAAATTGCTGCAACAACCAAGAGAAGACATTTCATTTGTAGAAATTGACGTCAATGATACGTGACGTCAATTTTTACCAATGGAATGTCTACTTTTGGCTAATGTTTTGCTTAGTGGAAATCAACTATGAGTGTATGTACTGTGTTAAAACTGAATATTGCCAAATTAATTCATTTTTAATACCATATTCTAATTAATGCCTACCTAAAACTTTGTGATTTTCAGGACATCAATTAGATCATTTAGATGGTATTATATTCTCTTTTCCAGTTCCATCAGTACCTGTTCCTAATTTTGTTCTTAATGATATGGAAGCAATTGATTGGTGGTCTGTTTCATGGGGTCCAATACCTGATGATAAAGTGAATGGAATTTTACTGGGATATATCTTAAAATATTATATGTCACATGAATCTGGAATAGAAGTTGTTGGAGAAGTAAAAATAACAACCATGGAATTGGATATTTTTACCTTCTATTACAAAGCAAAGAACTTAAAAAATTATGCAACATACATTGTCTCAGTTGCTGGATATACTGCTTCAGGAAATGGACCAGCAACTGAATATTTTGCAAGTAAGGAGAAAGAATTTATTTGTATTTGTAAAGGTTGATTTCCATTGGTCAATTTTTACTAAATGTCATACTTTTATTGAGCGACGTTTAACTTAGCATGCACATTTATCAATCATTCAATGGAAATCGACCTTAAAGCTAGGCCCAATGCATAAAAACTTGATCAAAGTCAGCAGTAAAGATGCTAGAACATGTCGAATGCCATAGTTCTAGTGTCTTTACTGTGGACTTTGAACAAGTCTTTGTCCACTGTGGGATGGTCACATAGTTATATACTTGTGTTTTCAGATATTGCATATAAAAACAAATATATTTGTCATTTGTATGCGAATTAAAATAAATAAAATAAATTTTATAATTTGGGCATTGTATTAGTACTTGTCTTTTATTTCCTTTAGATCTTATTTCCATGATTTGTATTAGGGTCTATTCTTTTCAGACATGGTTTGCAAACTAGTTTCAAGTTGTAAACTGGATATTCAAATTTGTTGCAAACTAGTTTAAAGTTGCAAACCAAATAGAATGAAAATTTTACCTTTGGTTTGCAAACTGAAATCCAGCCATATTTAAAATTGTTATATCTGGATTGCTCATGGCTTTGATAAGTTAGAAACAAACAGCAAATAAAAGATAGGGAAGTCAGTTACCTTACAATGCAATAGCCTCTGTTGGTGTCATGTCAGCGTTGTTAAGCGATGTGCCCATCATGCAGATTAATAAATCAATAAATTAAAATAAAATAAATAGAAATAGTAGATTTTTTCAAACTAAAATCAGAAAAAAACAAAATGGTTTGCAAACTGAAATCAAACCAGGTAGGAAGCTGGCTGCAATGGTTTGCGAACTGATTTTAATTTTCAATCAAACCAAACTGAAAAAATGGATCAGTTTGTCTGAAAAGAGGACAATGGACAATGTAGGACAATGATTATTATGATAATAATCCATACCTAAAAAAACAACAAAGAAACTGATTACTTGTAACACAATTTATACACTTTCTTTTTTTACTTCTTTTAGAAACATGTAACTGTTTGGAAAATTTGTACACAAATTGGGTTAATTCACCGCCTTATGCTAAATTACACAATTCAAATAATTTAACTGGTGTTTTCCCTGTAATATTAAAAGAAATAATGATTGAAGTATGTGGCAGTTGCAAGCCTTATAAAAAATCAAAACTTCATTTTTTCACTTCAAAACGTGGTTTTAATCCACAAAAAATAGATGAATTTACTTTAAAAAACTATATTGACCATAATGTTGATGTTAGTTTTCCAATTTATGGTAGAATAAGTCGCAAAACAATTGTTCCGAACAGTGTGTTTTTGAAGCTGGTTTCATCTCCTGGGTGTGCTATGATTGTCCGTGATGAGGTTGCACTTGCTGGAGATGCTAACAAAATCATTATGAATGTTCTGAAGGTGTGGCCATTACTTGTTGTTTGTTACTTGATAGCAACTTGCTTTGGAATTCTAGTTTGGTTTTTTGTAAGTATAAATATGTATACATCATGCCCTTGATATACTGTAAATCAAGTACATTTAACTATTCTATTTTGTTATAGGTCTCCCGATTTATGTTGGAGTTTTCCTGTTTTAAGTGCTCCATCCCTGTCTCCAAAAAAACTTTCAATTTTATGCAAAATCGGCAAAAATTAAAAGAAAATGTTCAAATCCTTTCAATGAGTGAGCTTTTTTCTCATTCATCGAATAATCTTTTTTATTTTTGTCATAATTTGTCACATCTATGGCTTAATTTATTTTGACTGTCAAACAGTACAGTTGTTTGTAGGCCAAATCTAGAAACCGCCAAGAAAATCAGTTAAAACAGGAAATTGGATGTGATAATGAAAGTATTGAGTATAGAATAGAACATGCTTACGAGACCACTTCAAGCTTTTTTGATTCTTAAGATGTTAACATGTTTCTGCTTGTCTTGAATTAAATACAAGAATAAGACTTCCTCTTAAAATACAAATAAACAGAAAGAATAAAATAATTTGTATATTGTGTGGTACAGAATAATAACTCCTAAAGAAAATATCCGTTGATGTATGAACCTGCCAGGGGATAGAAATATATCACTGTGGAAGAGGGATTTATCAAATTATTTTGGTCAATTTAACTGAAAACATTCAGAAAAATCGTTTCTTCACAGTGATGAGAAGCAGTTATTTCAACCCCTGTATGTGCCTATGTGCCTAAGCAAAAAGCTTTGGAATTAGCCATATAGCAAACAGAACTTTTTTATGAAATGAAAGAGAGATGGAATAATAAGTAAAGACCAAGGATTGTTATGATCACATTATTTCACGCACTTTCTCGGTGTACTTTTGTTTTTTTATTAGGCGCATGTTTTTTTCCTTAAATAAAATAAATGGTTGTTTTGGAATCCTTTCAAACCCTACGTCGTTACAAAACTTAGGCCTAACAAAAAGCACCGTTTTTTTCCGACAAAAATAGGAAAATGCAACCAATGACGTCATAATTTTGAGATTCTTTTGGTCTTGTGTATTTTCTAATACATTATTTGCCTGAATCAAACTTAACCGCATTTGCAATACGACCTCCTATTCAGCCTTGGTTAATACATTTTTTTCTGAACAAAAAGTAGCCTAAAATTGCCTTAACTACATCGAGTTATTGGATAAGTAACAATCAAAACACATCAATTCATCGTGATTATTGGTATAATTTTTTTTTTATTTTCATATTTTTTAGTTTTCGTAGAAAATCCCAGATACATTAATTTTTAAGAGCCATATTGGCACATGCACCTGTATCCTGGTATAGCCACATGCACCTATTTGAGTAGTATGGTTTGAAGATCTATGCATCTCTTCTTGATGTTTTAGGATCAATTCTCGAATCCTGAGCAATTTAATATTGGAAACTCATGGAAGGGACCATTGATTGGTTTTTGGTTTAGCTTTGTTACCATGACTACCTTGGGGTAAGTACTTTAAAGGGAGAGTAACATGAAAATATAGGTTTACTTGTGTAATAATAATATTCCCTGTCTTCAAACTTACATTATTCTCTTTATATGGTTTGAAGCATATATTAAAATTGAGCACAACTTTGAAACTGCTAAGATTAAAAAAGACTAAGCTCTATTGAGCATAATGACATAAGAAAGTTCAAAAATAATCTTTCAGTGGAAGAGAGAAAAAAATATTTTAATATTTTTAATCCGATTTCCCTGATCTTTTTTTCCAAATCGGAATTTCAGGAAAATTTTGCATGGTTACGGTGAAAATCTTTTAAAAACCGGAAGATATGTTAAATTATAATCCATTGGCATTCAAAACCCGAAGACAGAACTTAAAAACACGAAATAAAACTGCTCCAATTATACATGCTTTTTTTGCATGAAGAATACATGCTTTTTTGAAAAAAAATTGTATTAAAAAACATATGATGACGTCTTAACAAAGTGCTGACATTAGCAAAAAAATAGTTCTCCAGATTATAACGAATTCAGGATAACAATACATCGAAAAATTTATCTAATGTCAACAAATTTCATTCGTAAAACGAAAGTCTTACTCCCTCTCTATTTTTTTTTACTTACTGAAACTACAGTAGAGTAGTGGTGCATGAAAATATAAACATTCTCTTTATCAATTATTCATATTATACTTTAAATAATAGAAAACACCAATAACAGGTGTAGATTAAGTCATTATATTTAAGGGACACACCAACACAAAGTATAGTCAGGAGGTCAGTGATTTTGCAATAACATTTATGCATTTTTAACAATTAATAAAGCCACCCGCAGATCTAATATATAATCTGAATTTTATTTTGCCATATATTTGGACTCCACTTTTTGAAAATTTGCCCTAAAAAACTTAAGATAAAATAAATGATGTATTACATACATCAAATGGGTTAGTCTAGATACAGAATGCTGGACTAATTGAAAAATATTTCTTTAATTTTTGTGCCTCTTTATATTTTGATACCTTTATTTTTTATCCCTTAAATTTCTGTGCACCTAGAAGTTGACAGATTTGGACATTCGTTGGTTATTTACTTACATCCAATTACCAAGAAAGATGGTACTGGAAGCACAAACGTTTTTCGTTGATTATGAAAATACTTATTGGTACAGTCATCGTTTTTGTGCTTGTTTTCCAATTTTTTTTAAATTTTAATTTTTGCACACCCTATTGAGCGACAATAGGCCTTTTTTAGGCCCTTTTAATTTGTGCATTTCACAAATGAGGCTCACCCGAGTCTTTTTTAATGCGGAAGTGTTCCGATTTTTAGTCCACCAAACAAAGCTTAACGCTGGTAAGGGCTTGCTGTTCTTGATAAACCATGTTCTCGAATTGCTAGCATTTCGAAATTCGGTACCAGCATTTGTGGTGATATTTTAGAAGGGCTCGTTTTTGTCTACTTGATTCCGATTTTTGGGCAAAAAGGGTTCAAATTGCATTTTTGGTCCAATGGACCGAAAAGGTGTGGTACCATTCTGAAGTTTAGTTATGGCATTCTAGGCAATGTTATGAGACCACTGGCAAATTTATTTTCAATTTCTTCAATTTGGGACCAAGTATCAGCAAAAAAGGGATTTTTTCAAATGTGGAGACTTAAAAAATCTTCAAATATTTGACTTCCATTCACCAAAATTTATGATATTAGTTTATGATTTTTGTTGACTTAGAAAGAAATTTTTTGAATTCTGTTTGTAAGGGTTTGACCAGAATCACATCTGGACTTAGGAAATTTTATCGATATTTTTGGTTTCTGTGAGACTTTGACCACATTCACTAAAATGATCAAGTTATGATTTTTTGTTGACTTAAAATTTCAAGAACTGAAGTCTCCATTTGGGAAGGTTTCTACTTCAATTTCAATAAATATATAATATGAACACTAAAAAGCACTTAGGGACTAACATGAATTAATAGTTAATTATTTCCATTGTGAATTAGAAGTACAAAGCATTTTATTATTTTATATATTTTTTCAGTTGCATTGTTATATTTATTATCTTTATTTTTAATATTAACAACAAATGATAAGAACCACCTTTTATTGGATGCTATGTATATATAGTTAAATGTTACAAATTCACGGCTATTAGAGATCATGTTTTTTATTAAACTGTAATTATGTTTAATGTGCTTATAGTTTTTAGTCCCACAGCACAACATATATATATATTATAAGTAAAAGTATACTTTATTATACATGGTATATAATTTTATGATGTATAATTTGTGTATGCAATTCATATCCATTGTTGAGAAATTATTTTTAAGCATTGCTTCAGGCTATGATAAAGGTGTTCTAATGGTTCATTTGATCTGAAACTTTATGAACTTAATAAGGACATAGAATCCTAATGCCATGCAAAAACTGCCAAATCCGCCAAATTTTCTTCCCGCCAAAATTTCTTCCCTTAAGGTATAACCTTATCTTGTATATGGCGCAGGTAGCAATTCCAAAAAAGTCTCATCGGTGTATTCATTAATCTTAATAGTTTTGTTCTTCAAATTAACGTCCGTTCTCCTGTTGGTGATTGTATTCTAGAACTGGAACAAATTGACTATTTATTATACTGTAAACAATCGAGGTGTTAAATAATTAAATTGTTTAATTTTAGGGCAGACATTAATTTAAAATTTTGTTTTATTCTATACATTTTGTTTCACCCATTTACAGCACATATACTAAATCTTTCAATGTTATCTTTATCCATATGATTAAATGGGGCGTTAAAATGACTGTGTCTTTGATTGAGCCCTTTAGCTTTTAGAGGAGAGTTAATTGGAACAGGGCATTAATTGTGCCTGATTAATCAAACTTTATCCAATTGGGTTTTCTTACCATACATACTAAAAAGGGTAAAACAAACAGACAATGTTAATATTAAATTTTGTATCCTGGGCGGCGGTAGCTCCTAATTGCAGGGTATAGGTCGATGCAGGACGAACACGTTAGCTAATATTTTTGGATAATCAAGGTCATGTATATTTTACAGACCATGCAGTGGTAAGTCAAAAGATTAGGAAAATAATTCTCAAGTATACTATAGAAACTTGCACCTTTTTTAATAGATAGAACCTCCTGAGTAATATTAAAACAATAAACTAAAGAAAATTCTAGCACTTTGGTTTTTGTTATGTATAGTTGTATCAGAATTGACAATAGAGTAAATGCAACTGGTTCGATATTTTGTCACAGAATATATTCCCGAAAAGGAAGATAGCTAGCACTTAACATGTTTTCGTCAAAAAGATGTCCGTTCGATGTCAAAGCGTCAATTAGAATCTCCTGTTCATCATCTAGCAATGCACAAGCGGTGCAACATCTGTCTACATCTAAATCTTATTCAATACAAATCATATCAATTCTTTATTTTATACAGAGAAGCCCTGGGAACGAGGTTGTAAACATCTTTCTGTCCTCTCATTGAAAATGTTTTGACTACCTACATAAGTGAGCATGTATCGAAACCAAATTTTAATACAGTATAATTGAGCATATACTGAAAGTAATTATCAGAGGGAATCACCTTATTTTATTGGCCGCATAATTAGACTGTTCTAGCCTGTACCAGCGTGTTCTAAGCTGTTACTATTTTAGTACACACAGTTTTTAACACCATATTATTTTGGGAAGCTTCTTTCTTCAATTTTTGGTAAAACATATGATAGTAGTAATAATTAATGTTACTGTTATTAACAGTTGCTCTAAAAATTAAGGAAACTTAATGACTACGAATAATATTTACTATTCCCAATATGTTGTAATGAGTATTATTTATATCTATAGTTATGGAGATTTGGCTCCACGTTCTATAATTGCAAAATCGATTTCTATGGTTTGGTTTTTGGTTGGTGTAGTTTTGAATGGTATTATAATTGGTTTCATTACAACTGCTCTCACATCAGTTGATTTGCCTAAGGAAGTGAAGTTATATAACACAAATGTAAGTATTTAATTGAACAATCCCAATTAGCAAAAACCTGTTAAAAGTTTGTAGTAGAGATGCTAGAACAACATTTCTAGAACAATGTTGAAAACGTTGTTCTAGTGTCTTTACTGTGGGCCTTAAACAAGTCTTACTCACAACATGAAAGAATCTATGCACATATAAAATATGGATCATGTGTGGTAGTTGTATTGTCATTAATGTTACAGTAAGTGGTTAGTACGTTCCAACTTCATTGGAGCAGCCCTGGTTCAATTCCCAGTGAGGTGCCATGGTTGACTCAGCCTTCTATCCATATGTGGTTGGTAGAGTGAGTACCAACATGCTTGGGTAATAGGTCAACTTGATCTGGGAATAAAGTGGCGCCCTCTCCTACCCTCGTGGTAGAAGCTATGATGTCAATTTCTACCAATGGAATGTCTTTTTTGGCTTTCACACGAAAAGTTTTGTCTAGTCAAAATCAACATTTAGGGTCTATTTTTTCATACATAATAATGTCCACTAAGTCCACTGTTTCCACTTTTTCCCATTTCTTTCATGTATTTTATGGAAAATATATGTCCACCAAATGGTGGACTTTGTGGAGACTGAAGATTTTATCTTACCTTTCACAATCAAACTCTTCTTCAACCCAACGCACCCAAAAAACCATTTCTTTGGTACCATTTTTGGTTAAAAGTATGGGATTTATGCAAAGTGAAAACGAGGCTATAATTACATAAATTATGTTGCTCTGGGAAATATTGCATAATTATGCAAAACAAACAGGGCTAACACAAAATAACAACAAGAAAACAAAAGTAAAGAAGCGAAATTCGCACAACAGAAGTTTACCGAACAGAAATAATTAAATAATAAAAAAATATATATATATATAATTATTAAAAATGACTCCCACACAGTGGACTTAGTTATTTTGTATTTTCTTCATACACAGAGGAGACGATTGAAACGCGAGGTGAGTTAAAAAAAATAGACCTGTATTGTCTACATTATTGATAAAAGTATAAGGCAAAGTATCTCTTGTCTGTTAAAAGATGTGTGTCGCTATTAGGACATCATTATTATTATCTATTAAAAGGGGTGTCAGACAATTTTTTAATGACATTGATTAGAAATTAAACATTGTTTTCTCTGACATTCTCGAAACTTCTCTGACATTTATCTGACGCTTCCCGACACCAAGTTTTTGACATGTTCTGACGGTACCGAATATTTTTATATGTTTGTCTGCCAGAAACCTTTCTGTCTGACATTTATGGACATTGTTTCCTATTCCTAAAGACTACTGAATATGGACCTGACTTCATATTCAAAGATAGAAATACACAATCTGAATATGGAGTTATACAGGCCCGTATTCAGTAGTTTGATTTTCTTAGGGTCTCTTTATATGAGTCTGATATATCACTCAGCTGATATAACTCGCTGTAGCGATGTTCCATCTCATCTCTATTTCTGCAGTCATTTTAGCAGAGCATTTTTATGGCAAACAAGTTTTATCGCTTTCTTCATCCAAGATACCGGCTAGGCGACACAAAATATAAATGTTTGACCAAATGAAATGAAAGTTATATCGAACCCATATAAATGGCAGAATTAGTTATGCTGTCTACATATAAAGAGGCCTTTAGATTAGCCTACTTAGATCGATTATTCTCTAATCTACATATTTTCTAATCTTTCATGCCATGAATGTGTTCAATTATCTAACACTTGGTTGACTACTTTGTGATGAAAACCCAGTGGGCAAAAACTTGTTCGGCGTTGTTTAGGATTTTTACTGCAAACATTGAACAAGTTTTTACTGACTGGGAAAACGAATCAATTGCAAACTTCTTTTATTTATAGACTGCTGCATTGAATAATTCGTTCGAATATCGTTACGCTGTACTGAGAAATGCTAAAGTAGACAAAAGTTAGTAGACGAATTTGTTTGCACGGATTCTAAATGAAGCTATTACATTGGTCAACGTCACCTACAGGTTACGTCACTTTCAAGTAATATAACTGCTTCATTTAGAATTCATGTGAATAAATTATTCGCCTAGTGGAAATCCGCTTTTAATTTCTGCCAATGGAATATCTTCTTTTGACTTTCGCACCGAATGTTTTGTCTAGTGGAAATTAACCTTTACATTTCCAAATGATTTTTATCCCAGTGGGCAAAAACTTGTTCCAAGTCTACAGTAAAGTTGCTAGAACAACATTATTTAACGTTGTTCTAGAATTTTTACAGCTGACTTTTAACAAGTATTTGCCCGCTGGGATCAATTTAAACCATTGCTAGAAATAAAAGTTTGCTATGCTTAAAAATTACTACTGTAAGGACTGCCTATAAAATTGATTTGCAATTGTTTTAATAATATTTTACAGTATTTTGAATTTCCCCATTAGATAAACGATACAGCAATGTGGTGTCAATGTTGGATGCACTGAAAGAAAATAAAGTTGATGCAGTGTTAGTGGACACATATACTATGACAGCTTATAAAGAATTGCTTAAAAAAAATAAGCAGATAGTGAAAGCATTGATCGAAACACATACTGGTTATGGTTTTGTTGTGTCTGGACTAATGCAAGCTCTACAACCTGCTATTGAAAGTTCGATCAGAGAAAAGGATCAAGTGATATCTGAGTTTATCGAAAGTTTGAAAGAAAAAGTACCTGTAAGTACAAACCTCAATATGATGGCTGGACATTGCCTGTGGAGGAGTGTTTTTTGAGTATAATTTCCAGCTTCAAAACCATGCGTGACAACAATTTCTACCAATAGGATATCTTCTTTTGGCTTTCATGCGAAATATTTTACCTTGTGAAAATTAATCATAACTAGCGATTATTCTATATGATGAAGAATGTGAAATGTTTTTCTTTTTTGTAGGATTTAAGTTTACCTGTTGCTGGTGAAACAATTTCAAATGTGTTTAGTTCAGAATCACCTACATTTCACTCTACTGTTCTATGTCTTGGAATATCTATTGCATTTGCAGCATTTCTGGCAATAACATACGAAATCATAAAGAAAATTAAAAGTCGGATAAAAGTTGAGCCTATTAAAGGTATTTTGTTAGGTCGTAATATTCTCTGTCAAAATGTGTTATACTCTTTACCTTGAAATGTATACAAAAGCAAAATAATTTTGTCTAAAATCTGGTAATGTATAGAGTGGTCAAAATAATAGTAAATAGTCACTATGGAAGAGATATTTTTGAGCATAACTTCAGGCTCCGCAGCGATGATTTGCTTTTATTTTAACTACTGGATTACACATGAAACTTGATATCTAGAGAAATACTAGTCACTGTGGAGGAGGGATTTTTGAACAAAGCTTTACTCTAAAGTCCCTCTATACTCTTATTTCAACCACTGTACACAGTTATTCTGCTTTTATATACATGTCGAGAAAATAGATTCCATAATTTAATATTCAATAAAACAAGGAGATCTGCAGCAATTCAAGAAAATGCCACTGATCAAAAAGCAGATTCCTACTAGTACAGTGAAAAAACGAGTCTTGAGAAAACTTTGTCCGACTAGTTTTTATCGAAATGACGTATTTTATTTTGATTATCTCGCTTTCACCAGTTTGTTTGGGTTATTGTGTATATACATATTTGTATTATTTATTATTATTATAATAATATTCATGTATATTCATTTATAGAAATATTCTTGACAAATAAATAAACAAATAAATAAACTACATTCAAATAAAAATACTATTGTATTGCAAGGACGAAATGTAAATTTCTATTCTTTTAATTACATTGTTATAACGTTTATTCAAAAGTTGTATTTATAACAAAGAGATATAGTTAACCGATATTTCTATATTTCTATAATATACAACGTATTACAGAAAACCTCAATCTTCTTTAGATGATGAAGGAAGATGATGATGATAACGTAGCTTCTGCCGGGGATCTTTCCTTGCATGTGGTCCTTGGTGCCTTAGGCTCTGTTGCCTTTCCTTTGCCTACTTACCTCTGTCGGTGATCTTTCTTTGCCTCTGGACCTAATCTGGGGCCTTGGCTCGGATGACTTTCCTTTGGTCCCTTGCCTCTGCCTATTTTTGCCTATCCTAGGCCTGCCTAGCCCTCAGTCCGGCCATTACCTGTTGCCTATGTTCCTCTGCTGGCTTGCCTGTCTTAAAATTTTGCTTGCGAACATAGTGGGACACCCACGCTCCGCAATCCAGATATTAGAAATTGACGTCACATGTCATCTGGTAGAAATCAACCTTTGAGACAGTTTGATACTCTTTTGGAGATTTATTTAAGGCAGATTTCCAATAGGCTTTCACTAAATGGAGCCATTGCCTTCACTTTCAATCAATGTAATGGGTTCATTTAGAATTCGTGCAAACGAACACAAATTTGCCTAGTGAACATTTGCCTTTACAATTGCAACATACATATTTAAAAAAAGTCTTTTTATGACGCCATTATAACGTACCGTATAGATCAATATTTATAGCTTTTGAAAATGTATAATGTAAAACCAATATTTTAATACTTTGCTTTCAATTATTTGAATTGTTCAAAAAACGAGGAATGTAATCTAAACTCTATTATTTAATCAGTTTGATGACATCATCTGTTTATACAAGGCAAAATGACGAAAACAGTTTCATGACCACTAAGACATCTTTTTGTCGAAATCTTTGGTATATTATTAATTTATCTTTTGAAAATTATTATTATTATTATAAACTATTAAATATTCCTTCAAATGATACAAAGCATGAACTAGTTGTAAATATTGGTGAGTAATACAAACCACAAGTAAATAAAATTCAAATACTGAAAACGACGAGGCCAAGTCTCTAGAGATTTATCGAGTAGACTTAAGGCTTAGAATCTTAGGTCTTTTTGCAAACTTGACAAATTCTGCTGTTTCTAGCAGCCTAGTACCCAGGCTCGTGGAACATATTCGATTTTCTGTGTATGATACAAAGCATGATCTACAATCAGGGTCATAAATAATGGGAAAACTTGTGAATTTTAAAGGGTGCATAAACCACAAGTAAAACATAAGTGCGGAACATAGCCGTGAGAAGTCCCTTGAGGCTTAGATCAGAGGTTTATCCGAGTAGACTTAAGACTTTGGGCTTAGGATCTTAGGTCTTTTTACAAATTCGACAAATTCTCTT
>JAULBZ010004342.1:0-14917 GCA_032360805.1 Neoturris breviconis | reverse complement strand
TTAGTAACAATATGAACTTTCATTTAGACTACAGAAGAGAAAATTTGAAAAAAACATCTTAGGGTGATTTTGTACCTGTTCAATAATGAACTACCAATAAGCTCGTGTCAATTGGCACGTATGTGTTCATGGTTTGGGCGGGAACACCCCCCCACCTAATAAATCTTGAATCAATTAAAATTTCTTTTTAATGTTTCTTTCTTCCGAGTTGATTTCAAACGAATTTGCTTTCTATAAATAGCTGCTGCAAACTAGACTAGTATCAACCATCATAAGAAAAAACATAATGTTCTTACTCGACTGAGTATTATTCAACAAGTTACTAACTTCTGATTTGAAATAAAGCGTCTGGAAATAATTCGATAGATATTTAAAACCACAAGTAGTAATATATGTAGGTAATAAGCCTGTATTATGCTATAACCGTGATCGCGTCTGTGAGTGCAGTGCAATGCAGACCATCCGTTTCGCGTCCGTTAAGCGTTAAGCGGCGTGACCTGTACGTAGAAATACGTGCTCGTAGGTATTGATTAGCTAGTCTGGTCTATCCGGAGATGTCAGGTGGGAGTATGGCAAAGTTCCTCATTACACCACCGTCAACACCGCTAGAAAAGCACGGATATTCGCCAATAGAGGCATTAGCCAGAAAACTGTAGGTTGACTATGATCAATCGATTTTGTTAATCCTTGCATTATGATCAACAAATACAACTTAGCTGTGATGTATTCTTTATAGAGGAATTTTAATTGAATGACGACGAACATTTAAAAATATTGCATCAAATGTTCTTCATACATTACTGCATTTTGCTAACTCTTTACTTACCTTAATTAATTAATATCTCCTCCTCCTTTCATTCAACTCGAACGAGAGACTGGTAACGTAGATTAATATGTCAGGGTCTTCTGAGAAAAGCCTTATGCTGCTTTAATCATTTGAAATGTAATCGTTTTTTATAATGTTCGAGAGACACGTTTTTCAAGAAATTATTTACAAAAAGGATCCCTTGCGGCAATTTTCGGATCAACTCTCGCTATCCGATATACCATTATACTTAACTGAATAATTTCATTTCGCTCGTTACAGTAAAATGAAATCATTCAGTTTTAGTTTTGCATAAAATCCAACTCGTGGAATTGATATACCAACTCGTGATTTCTAACTCGCACTTTAAAAGGCAACTCGCTTTTTAAAATTCAACTCGTGAAATTGATGTACCAACTCGTGATTTCAAATTTGCAACTCGCACTTTAAAACGCAACTCGCAACTTAAAAGCAACTCGTGGAATTGATGTACCAACTCATGATTTCCAACTCGTAACTCACATTTTAAAACGTTAAATTCAACTCGTAACTCGTGCATTTCCATTTGTTCAAAATTTTAAAAATTGCAAATTTTTGCTTATATAGGCGCATGCGCTAATATGCGGGACAATTGGGTATTATTTCACTTACCAGAGTTTCTTTTAGATATCTCGTTAAGATATTCCTATAAATGAAAACATAAGAAAATACTGATTCAACGATCTTCCTTTTTGCCTATACCGCCTATCTTCAAATAAAACGCCTCGGCGTTTATTTAATTTTGGAGGTTTTGGGCAGGTGTGATGTATAAACCGATCATAAGCACTTTCTAAATACAAAAATAGTTGTCTTTATTTGTAGTTCTTTTGTGTCAAATAGGCGTTAATTCAACGTCAAATACTGTATTTCTTCGAATAAACACCTAGGCCAACGATTCCTGGCTAATCCCTTGCAAGAGCAGAAACATATTGCAGCCCTGGTTAATAACAACAGTATAACCATAACACAACCGGCAAAAACCTGTTCAAAGTAAGCAAAATAACGTTGGAACAATGTTCTTTGAACGTTGTTCTAACGTTATTTTTCTGACTTTGAACAGGTTTTTACTGGCTGGGAATAACCTGGTAAATCTTTTTATTGTTGACATCAAGGCGTTTTATTTGAGATAGGCATTTGTCAAAATAATCCGTCTGATTCACTAGGCGTTTAATGAAGATAGGCGTTTATTCGAAAATACACGGTAATGGCTCTCTACACATTTCGCAAAAGGGTTTATAATAGAAGCCATATCAATCGAAACGAAGTGTCATGCGCTCTCCTCTGCAGAGCCTAACGAAATCAAAAAACCTGCGGTGAAGTGCCAAAGAATAAAAAATAAGCAAAATTTGACAAAGGTGGAGTGCCTGCGTAAGGCGCTGCCCTCGTCACCTCTTTTTCGCCTTTCCGCGCGCCGGCCTCTGCGTAGGAGAGTGTTTATACCTTGTGTTTATAAAAAGCTTTTCAAATTAGTTGATTCTTCAATTCTTTTGATTGGTTTACGATGAATTATCTGAATAATCATTTTAACGAATATCGGAATAATTACCAAGGTAAACAAGATCGTTGATATGTTAATTAGTAACCATTGTTATCTGACCTCGTTTAGAGAGTTATATTTAGCGCGTGTATAAATCATTAACTTGTTATTTATTTATTGTTGTTTGTTCTTGACTAAGGTACCGTTTGCAATTTGTTAGATTATGGATTAATTAATAATTAGAGTAGCTATTTAAAACACGCATACATCCGAAAAAATAAATATTTTTATCTAATACAAACTTACATCCTCGTGTTCTTAAGGTTTCTTACCTACGACTGAGGTTGACAAACTTAGTCACCAGAGTAAGGCTGGCTGTAAATAACCGTCGGACATCACATGTGGAGAAGTGTATTTGAGTATACAAGGCTGAAAACTATACTCAAGAACATTCCTGCACAGATGATGTCCGGGAGTTCATTTCAAGCTTATGAGAGTGAGAAAGTCATACATGATTTATGAAGTGTGTTTAAATCACACATCAAAAACGTGTTTATTTATGTCGATCATCTCCCACCCAGTGGGCAAAAACTTATTTAAAGGCGTCAGTAAGAACGCTAGAACAACGTTGTTTCAGCTTCTTTCCTGCGGATTTTGAACAAGTTTTAGCCCACTTGGCATAACGGATAAATCATGTATGTCGACCACCTGCCAAAGTGATTCCATCAGGAATATATAATTTATGTCCGTCACCTGTCAGAGTTACCTCATTACCTGTCAGAGTCATCCCACCGCATGGATTTTACATTTGATTACCTCCCAGGTTCAGAACAAGAAATGATATATGAAATAAATGTATTAACTAAAATAAACGCCCAGTGGACAAAAACATGTTCAAAGTCCGCAGTAAAGTAGCTAGAACAACGTTATCCAACGCTGTTCTAGCGTCTTTACCGCGGACTTTGAACAAGTTTTTGCGCACTGGGGATATGCGTCTCTAAATCCACTTAACAAAATAAGAGTAGATAATCACTGTGGAGGAGATATTTTTTTAGCATAGCTTGCTCAAAAAATCACCTTCTCCGCAGTTATTATTTTCTCTTATTTCGACACTGGGTAATAATACTATAGAACAAATTATTTGCTTAAATAAATATCTCACGAATTTACACATTATAAACTTAGTACCTACAAGCACCCACATAAATATTTGAGACAAGGTAAAATTCGAGCAAAAAATTTCGAATTTCCTTAAATTTTAGGTATCAAAACAAAAGACACAAGGTACTAGGCTGCTAGGAACAGCAGAATTTGTCGAGATCCGAAGCCCTTTTAAGTCTACTGGATAAACCTCTGAGATAAATCTCTAGAGACTTGACCTGGTCGTTTTCCGCATTTAAAATCTATTTGTGATGTCTCATTATTTATGCGTTTGGTTGTAGACCCTTACCGACATATTACATATATTCTCTTCAAGTAAGAAGTCGTGGAATTAACCTCACCTCCATGCCTTCTTCTCTCTTGACGTCTCGAAGCCCTGGGAACGATGTTGATATAGAATACTGATTAGAAATTGTGTGCTTGCATGAAGTTTACCTGTTCAGGTTGAAAAAATTTGAGGAAGTAGGCATGAGGCAATTACGTCATAATTAAAATATCTCACACGAAATTTAATTAAAGGAATGAGTTGCAAAACGGTTCATGGCTCAAAATAACGGTCATCACCTGTGGAGGAGTAATATTTAAGTCTTGAAGCTGAAAACTGTACTCAAAAAACAATTCACATTAGGTAAAGATCCGACTGTTATTTTAAGCCTTGATGTTTTCATGTCGTTGTGCTCCCTTCATTGAATGTATGTCATAACTGCGTGTCATAACTGCCACAGATGTGCGGACACATTAAATGTGTGTCATAACTGCCACGGATGTGCGGACACATTAAATGTGTGCCATGACTGCCATGGGTGTGCAGGTACATTAAATGTATGTCATGAATGCCATGGATGTGCGGACATTGTTTTGTGAAATGTAAAATCCAGATTCTTTGACATCTTATAAAATATATCATCATAAAAAATCCTCTTCTCATTTCTTTCATTGTCTACTCTACATACGTCAATATCTTCATCCTTGTTAGTCACTTCTCGTCTTTCATTATGCTCGTCTTCTAGTCCCAATAGAGAACTGATATGAAAAGCTCGCGAAGTAGGAGGACTTTTAAATCGTTTAGGAGGTGATCGAGTTATTAGTTCATCTTGGACTCGATCATCCAAGTAACGTTTTCTACTCGTTTCCCCCTCAGCCGTTTCCAATAAGGAAACTGAATGAGGAGGGCTTAGTCCATGTTTCCTTAGATTCATTAACATACTAGCACCCAAATAAACGTCTACATTAGAAACAGGGGGCGACCTATTTATAGCAAACAGTTCATTTGCACGAAATTCGGGAGAGTTTCTTTGTCTTAGAATATGGTAATCAGATTCTGATAGACTTGGCTGTCTACAGCGTTCGCTATTATTGTTTCCATTATGTCTAACTGATTTATATAAATCCGGTCTTGCATTAAACGCTGGTATTAACTGCGGACTATTTGGTCTTCTTTTCCAGATAAGATTTGGGCTGGATGCAGGAGAACACTTACTGTCATCGCTATAATCACTATATCTTGAGTCACTTGAGTTGGTCGGTACATAAGCTCTTGATTCACTTGGGTTTGGAGTTGCATACATTCGAGGTATATAATTTGGTATGTTCTGTGTATATGAATCTTTTGAATATACTTCCGCTACAGGTATAAGTAATGGTAATTGTCTTTGTTTTGCATGAGGTGGTGAACGATGATCCGCTGTCGCTTCGCTGGTTGACACAGGAATTGGTGCTATATGTGGGCGTAATGTTGGCTCGATTCGAAATCCACTCGAATAGCGTTGCTCATATGGAGTACTGAAATAAGAATAATGATGTCTATTAAGAAGTATTTCCTATACGAATATGACCACGAGTCCCAATAAAGATTTAGCTCAGCAACTTACTTAGAGGGCTTAGGATGTTAGGTATTTTTGCAATCTCGACAAATTCTGTTGTTGCTAGCAGCCTGGCACCCAAACCCTTGGAATACATTCGAATTTTCGTGCCATTTGTTTTGCTAATCAAAATTTATTGCTTTTTGTCTAAGTTGAAATTTCAAATTTTTGCACGAATTCATATTTTTTTATAATATCTATGACCAGGAAGATTGTAGTCATTAGTAAACAGATGATGATGTCAGCAAGTACTTAACATCAACTCATTTCTTTTTATCATGAATTTCGTACAATATGATCACAAAACTAGAAATTAAATTCTTACGTTCCAATACAATTTTGAGGAACCATATGTTATGCCAAAGCATTAGGTGCATTTAAAGTAGGTAAATTTGACCAAATTCAACAAGGGAGCACAAAAAGGTAATATGTCGAATAGCTTCTCTGTATTTTTTTCCCTTCGACACATTCAAAACATCGAACCGAATTATAACTTACTATTCAGGTCTTTCCATGTGAGTAGGTGATGCAATTTGATTGGTTGTATTTTCTTCAAGATCTGGAATGATGTCCATTGATTGGTTACTTGCAGTATTTGTTGTCGGTGTAGCAAATATAACTAATGTGTTTAAATGTTTCTCTTCTCGACCTTCTTGTATGGTTGAACGTCTTAAATGACCACTGTACTGGAATGTCCTATATGCAGTATAAAAACGACTGCTGCAACTGAACGCACATTTCATACGACAAACGAATCGACGATGTACGACACCTTGTTTGCGATCTAAAATAAAAGATGTTGGTATATTATGTTACAGTATGGTATGTTTGGGGGGAGGAGGGGGGGTGTATCCTACGGTTACCAGAAGGATTACTCGACTATGTTTGTTGCATCATGCACTGGTTTGTATCCAGTCCCATACCCTCACCACAGTCACTGTTTTCTTCCAGACGTCGAGTCTCCGGAACTGTCTTGGGCTGCCGTATTATGTAAAATTATAGTTAAATTACGTTGAAATTTTAGTCTTAACATTCCGACGAAGGAACAGTATTTTTTATGGTGAAAATTTTACTAGCTACAGCATGAAAGACTACTGAAACCACTTGGCAAAAACTTGTTCAAAGTCTGCAGTAAAG
This sequence comes from Neoturris breviconis, assembly GCA_032360805.1. Classification (NCBI taxonomy): domain Eukaryota; kingdom Metazoa; phylum Cnidaria; class Hydrozoa; order Anthoathecata; family Pandeidae; genus Neoturris; species Neoturris breviconis. The sequence continues at coordinate 8,436 of JAULBZ010004342.1, read as the reverse complement.
ACGCTAGAAGAACGCTTTTTAACGTTGCTCAAGCGCTTTTACTGTGGGCTTTGAACAAGTTTTTGCCAACTGTGGAACCCAGATATCTCGGTATAGTATTGGGACTGTGTATGGCCATATATGGGTTTTGTTCGATAATCTCTTACGCTGTAAACTCTTTATTAAAATTTTGACTTTTCAATAAAGACTTTTCAGTGTTATAGTTTTCTGAAAAAGCCCTGGGACATTCCCAGGTTAGATTTTCTTTCAAGTATTTTAATTTTTAATCACTTTTTGGTGGCAAATGCAAAAATTAGCATTAGAGCGTGAAAATGAATTTGAGAGACTATTTTTGGATTTTCTTATTATTATTATTATTATTATTATTATTTATTTGATTTATTCAATGCCTTCCTCTTGAAACTTGATGATTAAATACTAACCTCGTTGGTCTATACCATGTACTATTTGTCCATTAGAAAAAGTGTGTCTACTGTTAAAGTCTGTATTATCGAGACCATTCTAAAAAATAAAATAAATTTGTACTATGCCTGGCTAATTGACAAGTAAGGCGATTTAAGAAGCCGATTAGATCTACATTAGTAAAGAAAAGTAGACAAGTATTTCTGGTTCTCGTGCAGAGCTTGTACAATGATGCTAGATAAATTTTACGATTGATCTCTACTGTTCTCTCAGCGTTCAAGGAAAGAAGCGCACCGTTTAGAAGTGAAAATATATAATGCACCAGCATAGCCCCATAGAGTTTTTTTAAGGAATAATTGAAGAATTATAGCTATCTTCTTAGAAGAGTGATATCTTAAAAAGATTATTATCTAATTGGATTATTAGTGTTCTTTGCAGACAATACAATTGCTTTTTTCGACGTCTGTGTTCTGTGGTACGATACGTTGCTAAGTCATAGAGACGTCTCAAAAAACAACATGTACGAAAAAAGTGTATTGAATCAATTAACTTGCAGTGTATCAAATGCAGTGTTTCCATTTCAATCCAAAGCAAGTTCATTTGACATAACACCCTTCTGCGCAGAGTTTCATTTCTAGTTTTTCCAATTTATTTACTTTTATTTTACCAAAAAGAGTACTGAGTCAATGATGGATTGGTTTCTTCGTACTGAAGAAACCAATCCATTGCAAGCTCATTAACATAACACCCTTCTGCACAGTTCATTTTTGTTGAACATGGTCAAATTTAATTTCATATATCGCTGCTTTTGGAATGAAAATTTCAGACGGTATCTTAATTGGTTACTAACTCGTTATACTTTCTAATCTTGGAAAAATATTCCTGTAGAAACTCAACGTCAAATCAACGCCGATTAGGCGTCGTTTTAACGTCTAGACGCCACAACGATGTTGATTCCCAGTGGGTAAGAAGTCCACAGTAAAGACGCTAGAACAACGTTTTCAACGTTGTTCTAAGGTCCTTGTTGTGGACTTTGAACAAGTTTTACCCACTGGGTTAGACGTCGATAACGCTGCGAAACTTACATCTCGTTTACCCTCAACTTCATCCTTTTTATACATAATATTTGATTGGATTATAGTATGATCACTTGGATTTACAAATTGAAGAAAATTTTCGTGTATAATGCCAGCCTGGAATAAATAAAAAAAGCCTTAATTAATTTCTTTTACATGCCTACTTATCTTTTATTGACTTGCGCAACTAGTAATTAATTAGTTCTCTTCAAATCTTAATCAGACCAAATAATTCCATTCTCGTACATTGATAATAGTAACTATTTAATCCAAGTATAATTAACTTCAATCTCGATAACTTTTCAGTCACGAGAGCATATAGGAAGTCACGAGATGTGTATTTCAGACAGTCGTTACCAAGCTCCTAGAATTTGTTGATTCAAAAGCACTAACGACACTTTTTATATTACTTTTTTTGTTGTCATTAAAAATCGATAATTTTCATTACATCAAGCTTAATTAACCTAGTTGCACACAACGTCGGATCAACGTCGTTTTGACGTTGTTTCAGCATTGATCCGATGACGTGTACTGGCAGGTAACAATCTTGTAATTTGATTGGTGTTTCAAAACGAATAAACCAATCAAACCAATCCATCTGATATAACCCTCTTATCTCTTAATTATCTTTTAGTGAACGAAAGCCGAATTTAGTTCCTTTTAATTGCTACCAAAATAGTAGTTACAGTAGTTAAGAGACCGCCCATTACTATTATTATAATTTTGTTAAAATGAGGGCTGGTGACGAACTTGTTACCTGACAATAGCCTAGATAATCACGAACAGATTCCGAGACAAACAAAACTTTCATGTCTTCTGTAAGCACCAACAAAAATCCATCCAGTGCCTGATAACAAATAACAACGCATTATAATTGGATAAATTTATGTCGGCACGCGATGCCTTACCGACGTCAAGAAGATATTGTTTTGACGTCTTTTTCGACGTTGATAAGACGTAGTCACCGGGATACGATTGGACTGTGTAAACACCAGCTAGGTTGATTTCTATTAGGAGGAAAATTCCGTGCGAAAGCCAACATCGGTAGAAATTGACGTCACACATCGTGCGACGTCGATTTTTACCAAAGGAATGTATTCTTTTTGCTTTCGCGTGAAATTTTTCGCCTAATGAAAATCAATCCTCAGTCATAAGTTTATCTTTTATCTCTGAATGCAAATATTTTTTGTTTTACCCCCGGATAGAAGTGCAAGTTAGATTGTCACGCGATCTAGTCTCCATATCTCTTTTACATCAATATGTATATATATACCCAGTAGATAAAAACTTATTCAAAGTCTGCAGTAACGACGCTACTGGTTGCATGTAGTTACCCATTCATTCAAAAATATGTATATATATATATATAGTAAATGTCATTGCTATATATATATATAACATTCAAAATTGAATATGCTTTTAAACATTAATAAATATTATGATAAATATAGAGCAGACATCCCATCACATCGTAATAACGTCGCGACGTCGTTTTTGACGCTGTTACGACGTCGTGTGCCGGCAGACTTATACTTACGCTAGAAAATATTTCAGACACGATACCAGTCCCTTCTTCTATACATTTCTTTCTTATCGAAGGTTTGGAGGTTCTCAGTTCTTCATCGACAGTGTGTATGGTATCTAGAGAATTAATATTTTTAAAACTTCAATCCAGGTATAGATGAACCAAACTGATACCCATACTAATCTTACAGTTTTTGAAATAAGAGCAAATAATCTCTGTGGAGGAGTGAGTTGTAAGTATAGCTTCAGGTTATCAAGTCTGAAGTTATGCTCCAAAATCCCTCCTCTACGTAGTTATTATTTAGCTTTATTTCGACCACTGGACTTGTAATTGTCTTCGACGTTGTTCTAGCGTCTTTACTTCTGACTTTGAACACATTTTTGATTGGTTACTTCGTACCAAAGGAACCAATCCATTACAAGCTCGTTGACAAAACATTTTTCAGTCCTTATTTACTTACAATTTTTAAAAAGTAACAGAACGAAAAAACCCACTAAGGAAAATTGCTGAAACTGTGAAAAAAATTACCCAAGGGGGCAGGGTAAGCACATGAACGGTATTAATGATGAAAGTATCAAACTGGAGTTGGTTTCGAAAAACATTATCGGAATAAATGGGATAACGGAAGTTACTAGTCTTTTGAAGGTATATTAGAATTGTTTTCAAGTATTTTTAAGTAAGAAGGAATTTTGAAAATTAAATTTAAGACAGTTTCGTGTTGGATATAAATGATTCTATCGTAGCAGGTGCGATAACAGATGAGCACGCGACGGCTAAAAATAGCCGTTTTTTTCTATTAATTCACGCCATCAATAAACACGAACGATTATGTGATATCATATACGTCAAGAATAGAAAGTTTTTAGTCACGAAGGTCAATAAAGTCACACCGAAAAAGCTATCTATTAAATTACTACTAAACGCAATCTCAAAGATGTCGCACGTCATGTCTGATTTTCTTAACCAATCAGTGGCCTTGCTTCGACAATTACATATTGTTATCATTATTCTAATTGTATGTATTGGTCAAAGAGTCATAATTTATTGATCAGCCGAAATTAGAAAAAAATGAATTGATGACTCGTTTTAAAAGCAAAATCGTTACATATGACATTTAAATAGCTACTAAATATACTCTGACCAGTGAACAATGACGCGCCAATTCGTTAAATAATAGAAGTACACAGTGCCATATCCGACAAAATTATATTAAAGTGTTTCTTCGTGATGTTTTAGTTCAATATTTTATAGAGTAAAGCAACTATGTAACAATACGTATACAGTCTGTTACCATAGTGATAGACGATAAAAAAACAAAAATCAATGGGTCACACAAACATGTTTTCTTGTGTGTTTTCTATTCCTTTACATTAGAATTAGATTATTCAAAATATCAAACAAAAAACGAAAAAAATCCTAATAATTAAATTAGAAACAGCTGCGAGGGAGAACAAACTTTGTTTTCGTTCGTTCGCATATCTATAATAGATAGATTTTGAATAGGAAAACAAATTTGTAATGTAAAAATTGTGTTTAACTGTTTAATTTCGATGTAATATGTTATAGATACCCCCTGTCAACTTTTGTAACATGAACATACAAATATTGTTTGACCTTACATAAAATTGTGTCTGTTTAAGATACCCAGGGAGGCAGGACCCAGTGGACACTTGACGTCGGATCAACGTTGAAGCAACGACAATACGACGTTACGACGTCAATTTGACGTTATTTCGACGTTGGTCAGATATCGTATGTCTGCAGGAAAGATGTTTGCAAATGATGTTCGGTTTGAAAATCATTCTAGCTTAATTTAAATCTCTTGTGTACGAGTAGGTTAAAATTATTTGTCCTATTTATTTACAGTGACAAACATCCTTCTTCGAGTAAAAACTTTTCCTTGCGATAAAGAAAAATACGAAGTATTGGCAGTTGTTGTTTGCTTTAATAGTTAACTTCTTAGCGAGCAAAAACTTGCTCAAAGTCTGCAGTAAAGACTCTAAAACAATGTTAAAAACTTTGTTCTATCGCATTTATTGCGGACTTTGAACAAGTTTTTCGTACTGGTTTAATGTCTGGTGAATTCAAACACTCTCACGATTTGTGTACGATTTGTGTAGTGTTTGAGTCACAAAAAGAGTTTCTCATCCAGATTATATCATATATAAAGTTCTAAAATAGTTTTTTGACTTGATTCGTATGTCAACCAACACATTTAAAGGTACATAGACACATCTTTGGCCCAAAAAAAATCAAAAGCTACTCCTGTAGGCATGCAACGTCAAATCAACGTCGAAATGACGTAATATTGACGACTAGCATCTACTCCAACGTTGACTAGGTAGACGTCGCGAGTCGTGAGATGGGATGTGCGACTGGGATGTCAACTTGATGGCACACACTACTATTCATACATGCAAGAAAAAAATTAATTAAAAAATAAATGAAAATACTTATTGTAAAAATATATTGTTTTTGCTAAATAAAATACAGTGACCACATAGACACTGTGTAACAGCTAACGATGCACAATTATTTATGACTCTACCAGTTTATATCTATGGAAAGGAACTTTCAGGAAATGCTAAAAAAACGAACTTTTCATATGAACTTTATTTCGATGAGTCAAAAGAAGGTTTTCTAAGTGCAACTTAAATATTCTTTCAACTAAATTTTTCTTCTTTAAGTGTGTATTTCTACAAAGCAAATATTTGTAATAGTCTAAAAAAAAATGCCAAACTAAATTCGCTGCTATTTCAGTCACGGAAACTTGCTTTTTCAGATCCACTGCTGTATTTCTTATATTTTTTTACTGCTGTATTTTTTACCTTTCTTTTTGGAAAATGAAACTGTAGCTGTCACAAAAAGTAAGAGAAAAGTAACATACCTTTGAAGAAACTTTTTGCTCTGATGTAACTCACAGCCAACCTCAAAATAGAACTCTTATCCAACTTTGCTATAACATTTTCTGGAAACGGCAAAAGTTGAGCAAGATTGTTAAATTCAATGTTCACGCGATCTCTGTGTCTTTTGGATGCATTGCCACTAGAAAAGAAAAATTGTCAAAATTTTCGTTTTAAAAGCAACTTGAAGAAACTGCACAGAAGGGTGTTAGGTCAATGAGCTTGCAATGGATTGGTTTCTTCGCTATGAAGAAACCAATCCATTGCAAGATCGTTGACTCTCTTCGGTAAATTTTATTTTTTGAGACGGTCTCTCACTATCTCACAACCTCTTGTAAGAAAGGATGATGACTAGGGTTATATAAAATTTGGGTTTTTTTAGAAAACATTTAGGGTTTCTTTGATTTTAAAATTGTTATATAATAGTTAAAAAAATAAAAAGATAGGTTGTTCTTGAGAAAACTATATTACCTTCTTTCGTTCTCTCGAAAAATTTATATTTTTGTTATCTGTGATTAAAGGTGAAAAGAAAGGGATAAGAGGAGCAGTTTATTTCAGACTAGGTACATATATAAACTAAGAAGATTTTGGGTAAATCTCCTTACCCAGTAAATTTTTTCTTGCGTTTATTTCCAACATCTGCTGAAGAAGATACTTTTAAAACAGACACACCACTTTCATCTTTATCGATAACAGTATTCATTTTGCTAAGTACTTATACAACTTGTTTCTCTTTTTCAGTTAGCACTATTTATATTCTTCTCTCGATAGATTGTTCTTTGCAAATGATGATCAGACGTCGAAACGTTTTTCTTCACTCATCACGTGCTTGTAAGTATTCGTATAACGAACAATCAATACTGTCTGAGAAAAATTAAACGCGATTTATATTAAACTTCTGACCTACGACTTCTGATTTGTCTTTCACTTATATAAGATCTAATTATACGATGTAAAAAGCTTTAAAAAGTTTGCATCCTTCCAATTTTCGTACTTTTATTGACACGATTCTTCTGATTTGAGACAAAACAAATCTACCACGAAAGAATAACAACTCTTTCACTCGCATAGATTGAAAACGTTTAATAACGTCTGGAATGAATCACGGAGGTCACGCAACTAAAACTTCAAATTAAAAATGGTAGACATTAATTATAAACAAACTTCTTTTTTATGGTAAAAAAGCAACTTGTAATGAGTGTGTATGCTATATATATAGCAATTAATTCAGGAAATGTTTAAACTTCATTCCGCCTTATAACTACTTTTCTTATAATTTCACATATTTCGTATGATTGTGATTTTTTTGTACATATTTATGGCAGAAGTCTGATAAATTTTGTTCAATAATAACTTCTGAATGAATTCTCAGACGTGAAGGTGAGTTATTCATGTCGACGCGAGAATGAATGTTTTATTTATCAAGAAAGATGAATCGATTTAAAAAAAAACCTTTTCTCAACTGAATGTTCAGTTGTACAGTGTTATAAAGCATAGTACAAAGTTTACAGTATATACTGTTTGACCTGACTTTATCGTGGTTTACTTTATCATGGTCCAGACAAATAGATTCAACTTTAAAAACTTGACGTGTGGTATTTATTTGTTCAATAAAGTTTCGGTACACTTCTATAATTGTTTATGACCACGCAACGTCTCAAAGCTAGCCAATTGCGTTTCGTGAATTAAAAAATTAGCCAATTGCGTTTCGTGAATTAAAAATTAATTCTTTGTTGCTTTTATCAACCTATGTCTAGAATTTATGCAAATGAGTTTCATTCAAACCATTCATCGGCCTTTACGCATGCGTAGGAAGAGTTTGTAATAAAGGCGGAAAACATAAAACTTTATAAATAGTAATGGAAGCTAAGCAGGAAAGCAAAGAAACATTCTAGCCTTATGCAAAGTAGATGTCGTTTAAAAATAATTTGATACGAGAAATTTCTATATTCGGAATCAACGAATCAAGGGGTAGCGTCGCAACTGTTTTTAAAGTATGGTGGCATAGTCATAAGAAAACTAGTCTGACAGAGCCGAACTGTGTGGAAGTTTTCAACTATCTTACCTTCTTTCGTTCTCTTGAAAAATTTATGTTTTTGTTTAAAGAAAGGTACAAGAGGAGCAGTTTGGTTTCATCAAACTACAGAAACTATAAGAAAACTTATGACTATGATGATGATGGTTGTTGTGGTGGGATCATGTTTAACCCTATTTGGCCTGGGCCTTTCTTATGCCCTTATTTGGCCTGGGGACAAAAAAGTCCCCCTCCCCAATTTTATCAGAAACTACTAACTCCTGGCAAATATCCTCTGGCCCAAGTACTTTGACTTTTTTTGCTACCTATATTCTGTGAACCATAACTTTTGAGAAAATATTTTCGGATTCCGAAAGACAATTGAATCTTTTTCGGGCTGTACTAAACCGTGCTCCCACCCACTCCCACCCACTCCCATCCACTCCCATCCACTCCCACCCACTCCCACCCACTCCCACCCAAAAAATGTTCACTCCCACCCACTCCCACCCAAAA
>JAULBZ010004341.1:0-14918 GCA_032360805.1 Neoturris breviconis | reverse complement strand
CATCTAAGACTCAGATAGTGTCGCATCATCTCACGCGTGGAAATAGAGATACGATGTTTAATATTATGCGCTCGTAAATAATATCTGTGGAGGAGTGATTTTTGAGCATTACTACAGGCTAAACAGTCTGAAGCAATGCTCTAAAATTACTCCTCCACAGTGATTATTTGTTCTTATTTCAAGAGACAATGCTCCTAATGAATGGATCAAGTTCAACGCTCAATTTCCCCTTCCACATGGCCAATATTGTATAAACACCATACTAAACATACCCATAATACAATCTCGATCTCAGTGTGTCGTAAGGCCGGACACCTAACTTGAGAGAAGAAGTGCTGGGACCAAGGTTGACCATTATGTGGCAATTTATTAAATGACGTAATAGCCGTGCTATTAGCTACATAGGTCAGTTTATATTAGATGTATGGTTCTTTATCAACCTCGTTACCAGGGCCTCGTTATCTCCTTCTTGAGATAAAAGGCCCCGGGAACGAGATTGGGTACTTATGAATGTAATGGAAAATATCTAATTTTTTTATTTCAATTTTCGAATGCGTTGGAATTTAAAAAAAGTTTTTGAATATAGTTAAAACTCGATTTTTCGAACTGCCAATGAACCGACAAATAGTTCGAAAAATCGGGGGTTCAGAAAATCGAAGTATTCAGAAAAGAAGGGGTGCATGAATGAAAAAACGCTAGATATACGTCTTCCACCTTTGTTTCGACTAAATTAGCGTACATTAACCTTAATATAAGGGCAAAGGAATGGAAATGCAAGTTCCGTGTTAAGTTTTATTCAGAATGTCTTCAAGTTTGTCTAACATTTGTTTATTACAGCAGTTGTAATATTTAAAATTGATTGAATGAAAACGATATGTTTGAACACTTGCATTATCTATTCGCCTTGACAAAAAGTTCTGAAAAACCAGGGAAATCGAGGGCATTTAGTCGAAGGGATCTAAAAAATGGTTCCAAAAATCGGGGAATTCGAAAAATCTGAGAATATTTATGAAGGTTTTTCAAGGGAAATCCAAGGGACAAACGGAAGAGTTCGAAAAATCGGGTGATTCAAATAATCACGTGCTAGGAACATCGAGGTTTAATTGTACAATATTTCTTTCGTCTTTCAGTTATTCTCAAAGATTTTAATAGACGCCCAGGGGGTTCAGTAGAGAAAATACGGTATAATTTTTTTTAAAAAAAAAATAGGCTGGAATAAGCCCGTCTAAAAATTTCTAAAGCAAACTAGTTTTCTAAAAAAGATTTTAAATGTTTTTAGAAAAGAAAATATTTTCGATTTTTTTTCTACTGTTACTTTACTTTGAAAACTATCTTTTCAAGAAATTCACAAGTTCCATCAGACTGTATAAGAACGTCTCATAAAAATTGAAAAAATGTTCGAATTTTTTTCAATAACTTTACTTTGACAATCCAACAACATAAGAAAACACTGCAGTGTCCACGTCAGAGTGACGTCCATATAGGGACGAGATCCCTCTCCCTTTCTCTTCCACGAAGAAAAAACACACGGTATTGAAAGTAGGCCACTAAACCAAGTGGAAGTTAAGCCTAAACACATAGTCATAAATATGATTGGCATATACACATTATACAGTTTTTGAAATATGACTTTATTAAGATGGTAAAGCTTCAGGTCAACTAAACATTATAACACCTTTAACATGGTAGAATTATATCAAATCACTGTGAAAGAGAGTAGTGAAATTTCATATCATAGTGAAATTTCATATCATAGCCTGAATCAACTGCTTAAAAGTTGCTACTCCACAATGGATATAAATATCTAGTTACATATTCTGCCTTTGACAAAAATATCTTTGGTCCCTTCAGTTTATGTATGCACGGTATTTCTAGTCCATTTTCTTTCCTGTTTTCTCGGTCCTTGTAGACCTTGAGTAAGTTCAGTCAGGCGGCCCTTTGTATGCCGGTTTTTCGTATGGTCCTTGTAGACCGTCAGTAGCTAGCCTAGGAAGGTCAAGCCCGGCCCTTGTAGGTAGATTTTTTCGTATGGTCCTTGTAGACCACTCATGGTCCTTGTAGAAGTGAGGCTTTTGTGAGTACTTAGTCAAAGGGATGGGTACACTCTAGATTTGCCTCTATTGCCCCACATCATTGTCTTATTTCCCGTTTGTTCCTTGAAGAGAACTTTAATAATTAATTGGTAGTAGAAATCATGCAGTTATTTTTGTCATATAAAAGTTTAACATTTATATCTAATCTAAAAAAGTGGTTGTAATCATCTGTTATTAATAAAGAATATAATAATAAAGAATATTGAAAAAGAACATTAATCAAATTTTTTAAAACCATCCATTATTTTATTAAAAAAATCTTTCTCTGTTGAATTGTGTATTGTGATTAACATTGGAGTAATTAATAACGTTATAAAAACCAACTTATACACGTGATAGTAATTAATTAATGTTTAATGACCCTAAAGTGGATAACATTAATATTTGATTCAAAATTGAGGAAGAAATCCTCCCAAAATCAATATGGAGACTTCAATTATTGAAATTTTAAAAATTAAAAGATTGAGGAGAGAGATTTCCCAAAATACAAAATGTTATTTTTCAAATATTTTTCAAGTCCAAATGTGATTCTGGTCAAATCGTCATAAACTGAATTCAAAATATTTCTAAGTCAACAAAAACCATGAGAGAAAGTCATAAATTGAACATTTTGGTAAATGTAAATCAAATTTTCGAAATTTCCTTCCACAAAAATTCCCTTTTTCGTCGATACATGGTTCCAAGTTGCCTAGAATGCCATAACTAAATTTCAAGATGGTACCATTGGACCAAAAATACCATTTGAACCCCTGAACTTACTCAAGGTCTACAAGGACCGAGAAAACAGGAGAGAAATACCGTGCATACATAAACTGAAGGGACCAAAGCCAAAACTCGGGATTGAAATATGTTTGACAAGTCCTTCTAAAATATCACCACGAATGCTGGTACCATAATTCAAAATGCTAGCACTTCAGGAGCTTGGTCTAATAAGAAAAGCAGGCCACCGCCCCCGCCGCAAAATGATAGTAATAGCCAATCTCAACTTTGTTTGGTGGCCTAAAATACAAACACAGATCGACTGTTTTTCCAATTATTTGCGGAATTAATTTTTGCAGATTGACTGTTTTTCCAAGCTTATGTGGAATTTATTTTTACAAATATCAAAATTCAATCAGATTTTTGAGGAAATTATTAGAAACCAGACAATTTTTGGAAGTTTAAAAGTGAGAAGGGAGACTAGAAGGAAAAGAAACAGTATTTGTTTTTCAATTATTTGCGGAATTTATTTTTGCGGATTGACCAATTTTGTCAAAGTTTGCGGAATTTAATTTTGCGGATTGGGCCCAAATCCGCAAAATTATCTTTCGCAAAATTATCTTCCGCAAAAATTTCTTCCCGCAAAAATTTCTTCCCTTTAAGGTAACAATAATTCTTTTATAATACTTTCTTTTATAATTCTATGTATAGATACATCTTTGTTTTCTCTTTATATCCAAATCAGCGTCGATAAAGACTAAAGTGTTCCACATAACAGCAAATAAACACTGTGGAGGAAGGATTTTTTAGCATTGCTCCTCCACAGTGATTATTTGCTCTTATTTCGAACACTGTTTGCAAAAAGTCTGACGGATTACTATTCATAGTTGATTTCCACTAAGCAAAAGATTCGCTGTGAAAGCCAAAAGATGACATTCCATTGAAAAAAAAATTATGTGACATGATTCTACCAATAGAATTCTTTTTCGGCTTTCGAAGCAATTTTATGCCTGATGGAAATAAACCTTTACAATACAAACAGTTTTTTCCCAAGTGGCGCATGGCGTGTACCTATTGCGTAAAGCATACCTAATGGGCAAAAATATTGTTCAAAGTCTGCAGTAACGACACTAGAACAGCGTCTTTGAAGTTGCTCTAGTGTCTTTACTGCGGATGTTGAACAAGTTTTTGCTCACTGGGAAATGTCAATGCTGGAATAAATTTCCAGAAATTTAGAAAAATTCACAAAACATGAATATAACATAGAGAGCTGTCGCTCAAAAAATGTACGTTGCCTTGATATGAGCACTACAGTGGTATCCTTAATTTACTTTGGAGTTCAACACATTGCAATGCCCACTTTAGGGTGATGTCCATATTCGGGCGACATACCTCTAATTATCTACAAAATAAAAATTTATACGTATTTGACAAAAAGTCACATTTAAAAAATATTTTAATTAATTTTTTATATATTAACATTTCAGTTATAATTTTAAGAAAAATGAATCTACTATGAAGAGCGTTAAGCCAATGATCTTGCAATTAATTGGTTTATTCGAATCAACTGCAAGATCAATCATTCAGCATTCTTCCCTTATAATTTTATTATTTATACTATTTATTTATCGAATTTACGGTGGAGAGCGAAAGTGATGAGTTGACTGAGTGGAGGTTAATTAAGTTTTTAGACACCAGTCACATAAAAGCTCAAATATAACCTGACTTCCACTAAGCAAAAAGATCGTTGCGATAACAGAATGCCATTATTCCATTGGTAGAAAATTATATTACACGAATAACAAATCTTCTTTTGATCTTCGCAGTGAAATTTTCATCTAGTGGAAACCAACCCTAATATTGTAAGGAATGCGAACAATTTTTTGCTCACTGGGCATGCATTGCACTTGATATTCTCCTCCCTTTATTTAAACGCTTCTAAATTCTCATAATGTTTGAAATAAGAGTGAATAGTCACTGTGGAGGAGGAACTATTGAACATAGCTTCCAGATAATCACACCGTTAAAGTCTGAAATTTTTAAACTCTGGGCTTATACAAATTGTAAATTTTTTTTGGTGGGCCTATTTCCGACTAAAATGTTCTTATGTCAGTTCTGTGTTTCTTATTTTTTTACCTAAATTCGACACTGTTTCTTTTTATAAAAGAAAAAAATGTACATCTGCTCTTATTTCAAATACTGTGTTGTACATTGCTTCAACGTGCCCATGTGAGTGCAGCATAAAACAATCTTAATGTTTTGCTAAAGAAAACTTACAAAAATATGACCAATTGCATACTATGACCATTTACAAATCTAAAAAATGTTCGTCAAAAAGACACCTTTTCATTACTTTTATACAATATATCAACATTCCACTTGTTATAATTTTTCTGTTGCTATACTACTAGTGCCAGTGGACAATTTTAAACAATTTTTGCCGACTGGCTTACCTCACGCGAGATACAACAAGTGCTTATATCTGGATATAAGTACATCGACCAAGACGTTTTTTTTAAAAAGAATTTAGGGATGAGATAATGAATATTCACAATAGTATGCAGTATATCACAATTTTGATTCAAAGCATAGTGAAAAACATTGAACTATTGCGAAAGCAACTGTATAATATACCAGACAGTTCAAGTTCGTATCAGTGCAAACTATAATATGTTTTTTACAAGAATTTCAGATTTCCTTTAAAATTGTCGTTGATTGATAAAAACTGCTTTTGTACAATGTATAAAGGATACCAAGGAAGAAATTGACTAACAGGATCCTGTAATTTTATATATATTTGTCCCAATATCTTAGAATAATAAAATTTCGGTTTTAATTTAACTTATATTGACCCTTCCAATCATTGTTATTATAAATGGTATTAAGGATGATTTTCATTGGGTGGTTTTTATTACACGCACTAATTTTTTTGAGTGACTTTTTAAATGTGCATGATCTGTTAAAAAAGTTGTTTGATAAAATTAGCGTGACAAAAATCAACCATTATACCATGTAAATTATATTTGTTGCGATCACTTTGCTTGTATTCCTAGTTATTAATTTGTTTTGCTTTCTTCAAATATATAAATCTAATGCTTTGTTATAATTTAGAAAATTTTATTTTAATTAAAAAATAAATATAAACAAAAATCATCTGTGCAGAAGAGTACTGAGTCAATAATCTTGCAAATGATTGGTTTCCTCTTAACGAGCAAATCATTGATTGGTTTATGAAGAATAATGAACCAATCAAATGCAAACAATCTCGATAACTCAGAATTCTTTTCTCTATATTTGTAAAAACCTGAATATATAAATATATATAAGCCAATATTTAAAATAAGAGCAAATAATCACATTGGAGGAGAATGAGCATATCTGCAGATTATAAAGCCTGAATCAATGCTATAACATGACTCCTCCACATCGATTATTGTTTTTATTGAAGCTCACATATTTACAGAGTACAGGGAGCTAAATTCAATCCTTTCTGAATACCTTTCTTAACTTTCTCCTTTGCAATCATTATAAATTGCGGATGTTTTGGCGCCAAATATATAAACACGAAATATACTGGCAAACCCAATGCTATCATGCCCAGTGCAATTGCAGGATTAACCGGATTATCTAAGAATGGAATGACGACTAAAAATATCGAAATCAATGTCATAAGTATCGGTGTTATTATCCATACCTTATATGGACGATGGAGATCAGGTTGTCGTATTCTTAGAATAACAACAGCGAATATCGACAGACCATAAATAAACCAACACGAGAAATTAAAGAAACCGATCAAAGTTTCAAGTCCACTAGCATCAGGTATGAGCATAATTAACGAAATCAATGCCGTCATTATAATAGCTGGGATAGGAGTATGTCGTTTCTTATGAATCATTGATAATACTTCAGGTAAATGACCTTCACGGCCTGCTGCAAGTGATAATCGTCCAGCTGCAAACACTGTACCATTAGCAGCTCCGTAACATGATAAAGCAACCAAAATAGGCATAATATATGCAACTTCTTTGCCAAGAACTTTATGAACAAATGTAATGGCAATAGCAGGTGATTTGCTAATCTCTTTTACAGTTAATGCTGATAAGAAGGATAAATTAACAAGCATGTAACAACATATTACGAATGGAATACCAGTTATTATTGATAAAAATAAATCTCTCTCAAGGTTTGTCATTTCTTCTGTTACATTGCTTATAAGTGCCCAACCATCATATGCCCATAAACAGTTGTATAATCCTGCCCCTATGGATAACGGATATGATGTTCAGTGGTCGAAATAGGAGCACTGTAGAAAAGAGATTTTTGAGCATAGCTTCAGGCTTTGCAGACTGAAGCTAAGCTAAAAAATAACTCCTTCACAGTGATTATTTGCTCTTATTTCGACCACTGATATTAGCATCTTTTTATGCGGAAATGAATACAGAAATTTGATTCTAGATTAATATACCCTTTCACACAGTGGACAGTATCTTGTTCAAAGTCAGCAGTAAAGATGCTAGAACAACGTTGAAAAATGCTTGTTCCAGCGCCTTTACTTTGGATTTTGAACAAGTATTTGCTCACTGCGTCATATTAAAATATTTACCAAGTGCACCCATTTTATTCCATCCAAAGTCAGTAACATTAAACATTCCATGTAAATTTTCTGTATGTCCTTCACCAAGCTGCCAACAACCAAGAATAACAACAAACAGTACAGCTCCTATCTGCGCTACCGCAAATAAAGTTTGTGCTCGTGTAGCTGCACGTACACTCCAACAATTTATAAATGCAATGACAACTATACAGAACGCAGCAATTGCTTTCGCATACCAAGGGCTTGGTTCAATCATATGTTCAAACGGTCTCATGATGTAAGTTCCTAGTGTCAATGTAATAGCTGCCACACCCGCAGGATCCACAATGAATGCTACCGTCCAACAACAAAGAAAAGCTGGTAGTTCTCCATAAGCTTCTAGAATATATGCATAATTTCCACCTGATCTTTTTATAGCACAACCAAGTTCACAATAGCATAATGATCCACCGAGTGCAATCAGCCCGCAACCTAACCATAGTACAAATGACATTCCAGCATCTTCTGTTTCCGCCATCACAAGACTGGGTGATATAAATACCCCACTACCGATAAGTATGCCAACAATCAGTGTAAACCCTTGTAAAAAGCCAACAGATTTTTTAAGTTGTCGAACAGATGTTGATATAGTATGACTGATGCTACTCAGAAACGAGCCAACTCTAGCACTTGTACTTGCTCTATGTCTACCTTTCTTATTTGCATCTAGAAACCCTGTAGAGAATGTTGACTGCAACAAAGGCGTATCTTCATTAGGCATATCACCAATGACGTCATCCTCCTCAATAATAATGTCAGGATTTAGTGCAGAAGTATTGGATATAAAGGATAGATTTCTTTTACGACCCCTATCAGGATCGTTGATTGACATGCTGATTATTTATGCTGAAAAAAAGAAAGCAAATTTTCCAAATATTTTCTGCAAACATATGATATGTAGGCATTATGTTTGTTTATAGGCTATATGTATATTTATAATATGCTATATGTATGTAGGTTACACGTATATATGTGTAACGTATTTCCTCGATTGAGCACCCCCGAGGCGCGTATTTATTTAGACAGGGCTAGGGGAGGGCACTTATTTGAGGGGGGAACTTATTTAAAAATTTGAAAAAGAAAAATGAATGTAATACAGATATGTTATGTATTACGGCATGTCATACAAACTTCATATTTGTTATTTAAAAATACAAATATACATGTATTGGACTTTAAAACAGAAAATAAAGTTTTTTTTATTAGCAAATAACTTATTTATTAGCGCTTATTTAATATAATTCTAATTTGAAGGAGCGTTTATTCGAGGGGCCGCTTAAATAATCAAGGAAATACGGTATATATATATATATATAAAAAAAATTATTAACGTATTGACTTTATATCATTTACAATTTCAAGATGTTATATACACAATCTCTATTCCCAAGAAACGTCTATGTTATATAGATTATATGTATATAGGATATAGGCTACATGTGTATAGTTACATGTATATCATAATATGCATAGACTATGTAAGCATAGACTATATTTGTATAGCCTATTGGGACCAATTTTCTAAGTGCGTGGAAATTTATCTAAATTTTGTGTGCATTAGTGTCTAATGCAACACTAATGCGTGAACTAATGCGTGAAAATTAATCCTTGTAGAAAATGTGTTTTTTCCGTTCAAAATCAGATAAAGAAATTCCTCTTGCACGAAAATAAATCCACTCAAAATGAAGTAGTTACAATACTGTAGTGCACAAATTTAATCCACACGTAATATCTTAAGGTGTGTGTGCAGAAAGAAAAAAAATCTGTGTGAACATTTTATCCCAATAAGGTAGAATACATGTACAGAACATTGTCATATATGTGTACTACATAAAGAATATAGACTATGTATTTTGGCTCTATGCATATATATAGGTTATATGTATATCGGCTACAATAGGCTACATGTATATGTTATAGATATATTAAATTTTATTAACATTTATCATTAATTTCGACATCACATCTGTTTTTGAAAATGTAAGTAGAATCAAAAGCTTTCCAAATTCCAAGTGGTTTAAAAGTTATGTTATTTTATGTCCCAATAAATTAAAGAAGCTTTCCTAAAATACAAAATGGACGCTAAAATTAAAATGTCCATAAAATCACCAAGTATCCATTTGGGTTTCATAGAAATTTAAAACATCAATTTTCCTTTTTACTAAATATATATGACCACGATTAAAGCTTCTCAAAATCAAAATGGAGACTTTAATTCTAGAAATGTTAAAAATTATTTTTTAGATTTCTTATACTCTCAAGAGCTTCCCTGAAATTCAACTAAATGGCTGCCCAAAATGATTTATGGTCAAAGTCTCATAAAAAAGTTAAATTTCAAAAAATATCTAAGTCTCCACTTCTCCCTTATCATATTAGCATGTTATCTGGGTGAATTCTATGAGGTTTTGACCACCAAAACCTCTAGAATTTAAAGTCTCCACTTTTGAAAAAATTCCTTTTTCGCCAATACTCGGTCCTGAGTTGACAAAATTAAAAATAATTTTGCCAGCACTCAGTCAGGACGATCCCACGCCTTTTCGGTCCATTGGCTTGAAAACTCAATTTGGACCCTTTTTGCCCAAAACTCAGGACAGACTGGAGGAAAAAATTTTGTCGAACCCTTCTATAATATCGCCACAAATGCTGATACCGAATTTCAAGATTCAGGAACATGGCCTATTAAGAAAAGCAGCCTGCCGCCGCTGCAAAGTGATAGCAATATCCCATCCAAACTTTGTTTTGTTGGTTGAAAATACTCCTCCACAGGTGATGCCTGGCAGTTATATTCAGGATTATATAAAAAAGTGTATAATAGAATACCAATATCAGATTTCAAGATGATACTGTACAATGTCTTATCAGTCCATTGGACTGTAAATGCAATGTAGACCCTTTTTCCCAAATGCTTGGTCTCTAGTGGACAAAGTCAAAACAAAAATTGTAAGTCCTTCCAAAATATCACCTAGAATGCTGGTATCAAATTTCAAAATAGTAGCACTCCATGATCTGATAAGAAAAGTTTGCCAACACAGCCACTACTGCAGAAATGTGATACCAATAGCCTATTCAAACAGGCTAAAAACCTTTACTTTTTAAGGGGAACAGTATAAAGATTTTTTAATTCCAGTAAATGTAGAACTTTGCCATAATATTTACAGTAAGCGCTCCCTGATGGCAAAGACTTGTTTAAAGTCTTCAGTAAAATTGTAACACGCCTCCACAGATGATGTCTGACATTAAATTGGAATTAATATTATCTGTCAGTAGTTAAAATAAGAGTAAATAATTGACTTTTAGAGCATAGCTTTAGGCTTTGTATCTTGAAGTCATGGTAAAAATCTATCCTCTGCAATGATTATTTGCCTTTAAACCACTTTGTGTGCTACAGCAGAGCCTAAAATATTGCTGGACATCACTGTGGAGATTTTTAGGATATTCAGCCAAATTAGCTGAAATTTTTTTCTGAAAATCTCTCCTCTACAGTGGTGCTGACCGACAGTTGTTTTAGTCCTGCTACAAAACAAAACCATTTAATATTATCTTCACAGCATAAGGTCATATATACAAAGGTCAAAATAATGTCTCATGAAGAGTATCCAGAGAGGAAAGGACAATAACTTCAAAATTGATTAGTTTCTTAATAATGCAGCAATCAAATTCAATACAATTTTTTCCATATGGTTGATTTCCACCAGGCAAAAAAAAATTGTTGCAAAAGCCAAAAGAAAACATTCTATAGGTTGAAATTGACGACACCTAAGAAATCAACATTTACAGTACATACATTTATTGTAAGAATTAAAACACATGTTAAAAAAGGTTATAATATATATATGAAAAATAAAGTAACTGAAACATCACAAACTCACAATTTTGGAGATGGCTCCTAAAGTAACTGACACCAGAAACATCACAAACTGGGGGGAATTTATAATATATATACAACAACAGACTCAATAGTTAAAGGTGACCTAAAATATCTTTCCTTAAAGATAGTTTAATATCTACACATGGGATAAAGTTGTTCAACAAAATGCCTAAACACATTCGTGGTCAAACTGGAGTAGATGTGGAAAAATTTAAAAATATTCTGGACTAGTTCTTAGCAACTATACCTGACGAACCTCAAACAATTGGTTATACGAAATATAGAAGAACAACAAGCAACTCATTATTGAACATGAATGATCTGTTGTATGCTGATACGAGAAACGCAAATGGGAGATTGACATTGGATTGTCAGTCTTGAAGGAACAGACCTCGAATCCTGTAACAAAGTAACAAAGTAATGTTACACTTAGGAAATAATCAGAATATATATATAGATTAAACTTCTAAAGTTTTTATGGATATGAAATATTATGGCAATGAAATTCAATGCAAGCATATTTCAAAACTGTATATCTGTGCAAAATTATACTGACACTGACAAACAAAAACAAAAAACAACAAAAAATTAGAATTGCAAAACTACATAGCTTCAGGCTTTGTAGCTTGAGACTAGCTATGTTCAAAATTCACTCCTCAGAAATGATTATATGCTCCTACTGTATTTCAACCACTGATCCATGCACAAACTAAGCCACTCAAATCTGCTCTGTACTGTACAAATAAATAATATGTTTCACAATTGAAACAACAATTTAAATAACTGACACTGCTATATCAGGTCATATTTCTAACAAAAGCCAGATTCTGTTAATAAATTAACCAAAAGACAGTAATTTTAAACCAGCTTATTTTGTTTTTCATTTCAATGACACTTGATTACTTATCAAAATAAAGAAAACACAATGATCTGAAATAAGAGCAAATAATCAATGCGCAAGAGCGATTTTTGTACGAAGCTTAAGGCTTTGTAGTCTGAAGCTAAACTGATTATTTGAAACACAGATATTTACATAAAAAAGTTGAACACTATACTAAAAAAAAAAATCTCCACATGTGACTGTGTGATGTCCAACAGTTCTATTCAGGCTTGCTATACGATCTTTACAACACAATAAATTTTGCATTACTCTCGGCTGTGGATGAACTCCTTGTAGCTAGCTATACTGTAGCTACATTTATAACTATGATGGAAGGATGTTAGAAAATAAACAGAGTGCTTAAAGAACTGGGAATTAGTAAATGCAACTTACGATTTGAGAATCCACGCAGAAACACACACACAGCCGAAGAAGAGCTTGCAAAGTTTATCAGAACTTGCAGCCCCGTCATTCTTCTGCATATATCTTTTCAAAATACTTAAGAAAACAGTCAGTGAGTCAATAAAAATTCAAGGTCTATTAATAGCCTCTTGCCTTTGAATCTAATTCTCGCTTCCGACTGCCTGTTGCTGGGGAGTCATGGCCTCCTGTACTGCCCTGCCCTCCTCTGCTGACTGATGCCTATATGGGGATCTGGCCTCTGTCGACCCGACTGTCAGAAAGTTTTCGCTTGCGAACCTAGGGTTCTAATTCTGCACCAAAACACATCAGAAATTTAACTGATGTTTCTGTGAAAACTGTCAAAAAATCATTTGACCTACCCTACATACTGATGTTTACAAAAAATAAACAAACTTTCCCGCCATATTTCATTTCCAAGAATTCGCCAGACTGACGGTAGCCGAATCATACTGTTCTTAAAATAAGCACACTATCGTTCCCAGAGCTCGAAATCATATTTTTCGAAGAAAGTTCGAACCGAGGAAATCAAAATACGCTGGAAACTTGCTGTAGTCATGGCTAGTATATTCCAGGCAATGAGCTGTGTCAAAGCTGTAATGTTTACGAACGATGTTATTATAGCGTCTTTATAACATTTGTTTATCTGCTAAACCAATCAAAATGCTTTATTACAAAATTTATTCATGAAACGAAGTTTGAAAGATCAAACAGCAAATTGATATTTAATTATAACGAGTTTTTGCACTCTCCTCCGCAGAGCCTAACAAAAGCAAAAAATAAAATAAAATCTGCGGTGGAGTGTTAAAAAATAAAAAAATAAGCAAAATTTGAGAAAGTTTGAGTGCCTTCGTAAGGGCGCTGCCCTCGTCACCTCTTTTTCGCCTTTCCGCGCGCCAGCCTCTGCGTAAGGAGAGTGGAGTTTTTGTGAAAGCAGTTGTTCATAAAATCTTCAGTTAGAACGGTTAGAAAAACATAGCTATGGCTAAATGTATGAAAACTCTTCTGATGTGATTAACTTTCAGTGTTTTTATAGTTTTATGTAGAGGAGAGACACCGTACAACAACAAGAAGTTCCAAATATCAGAAATTCGGAATATCAATACTTGTTTTGCATTCTTGAAAAATCTTCCTAACCCAATATCTTGGTATTTTCGTATTTTCCTTTTTCGTTCTCTTCTTTTTAAGAACTAACCGCAACACATTTTTTTCTTCTTTTCATGTTTTGTTTACCTATTTAAAATACGAGCGCCTAAACTTTTGCTACACGGAGATTGAATAGCGCTCAATCGCTGACGGCCGCTCGCTCAAAAATCGCTGTATGGAGATTGGCCTTAACATGTTTTAAGATGTGCTGATGTCACGTGCATACACAAGTGCAAATTGATTATAAGAAGATATTTGGAGATGAATAAGATGTCTACACGTGAATATACACGTGTAAATTGTTTTTAAGATGATGGATTATTATTTTTAAACCTCGATTATTGCTGACTGGAAGCCGGCCGCCTGTGATTTAACTCTACCAAAAAGGTTGATATTGGAGCGAAATTTTGAGATTCTGCGAATTAGAGGGGAGAAATGTTTAAAATCAGGAAAGGCTTTTGTTGTTGGATAAAATTATAAATGTCTACAGTGGAGATAAGATATACAAACATGTATACATAGCTTTTTCATATATGAAGTATCTTTGAAACGAGTGATGTCACAACAAGGACTTTCAATGGATTAATTTCTTCTTGTTTCCGTCGAGTGCACTTTTATCTACAAATTAACACCATCAATATAGCATAGAAAACAGACCACAAACTTACTTAAGATCTGAACATCCTAGCCAGAAACACGATATTCTTCTTTAAGCTTTAAGTGAATATAATCGCGTGTAACATTATTACTACAACCTCTCACCCAAGTATTCACTTCTTTTCGTGATATATGATATATCAGAAGAAGAGGACTGAGGACGAGGTTGAGTATTATTTCACATGGTTATCTTTGTATGAAATATAAATTGTTTGTTTTGGTAATGTAATTTTTCTGCAACAAATATTGTTTGTTTACATACGAATAACTCAAATACTTGTGTTGACTTCATATTTCGTATTTTCAAAACAAACTCCAACCTCGTTCACAGGGCTTTTTGCCTTAAGCCCTGGGAACGAGGTTGAGCAAACTCTTTATTAGGAATGATATGACATGAAAGCATACATGATGAGTATTAATTTATATGGTGATAGCTACAATCTTGGACATTAATATAGAGACTTTTTTCAAATTTCGACGAGTAATACACGCCACAAGCAAGACAAAAACGCGGAAAAC
>JAULBZ010004340.1:0-14918 GCA_032360805.1 Neoturris breviconis | reverse complement strand
TGTTTTGCGATTATATTTGCTTGTTCCGATTCATTTGATGTTAGTCTCCCTTCTTTGGTGTTAATAAGAAGTGGAGTATTAGGTTTTAGTCGTTGTATTTGTTTGATAGCTTGATACATTTTAGAAGGGTTTTTTTTTCCTTATTTTGCTTATTTTGCCTATTGCGCGGGCATTTTATTTTTTGTTTTAAAGTAACAACGTCATAAAAATGCACTTTTATATGACGTCAAATCTACATATTTGAACTTTATTCGATTAAGTTCGAGTTCGTGAGCAGTCACACTTTTGGCGTGATTATTCTGATTTTCTTATCTATTTGGAAAGAATTATTGAAAGAATTTGAGTTGTTTATATATGATGGTAAGTGGGCAATTCCTTATTTTCATATATGCTAGGAAATTAGATAGTTAAAACTGAAATACCTCACTTTCGTGGAACATTTAGACAAGACAAGGTGAAAAACTGCTGAATACGAAGCCGTATAACTCTGTATAACCCCATAATATTATACAATATTAGTTGCTTTGCTTTAGATTTGTGTAGTGTGTTTCAACGATTTCAAATATGAAGATGATTCATTGTAATAAACCTTTTGAACCTGGACCCTGGGTTCAGCCCCAAACAACTCGGTAATAAAAGTATGTTTTGGACCAGTAGCCGAAATAAAAGTGGAGGAGTAATGATTAAGGCTAAGCCTCCTCCATAGGGATTCTTTACTCTTATTTCAACCACTAATTCTCATGTATTTTTTGTAGGAACAACCTGATAAAGAATCATCTTCTGGTGATGGCTTAGTTGTTAAAGAATGCGTAATTGATGCAGAGGATTACATCATATTCTGTGAAGAGGTTTACGAAAGTATGGAGGAAGATCTACCGTCGTGGTTCCTATACGATGGACCAAGTGTATATATGCACGCATTATTTGCAGCAGTTTGCTCTGATGCTGAATATGAAACTGAAGTAAATCAAGTACGAGATGATAGCGAATATGCAGTTGCTGACGGGATTGCCATTGACGGTCATGCAGGAGAGTTTGATGTGCATTGCAAGGAGTTGTTAGATTTGGAATATAACGATCTACCATCATGGTTCTTATTTGACGGTCCAAGTGATTGGGCATGCATGCATGCAATATTTGTTAAAGTTCGCTCTTCTGCTGAGGACGAAACGGAAGAAAATCATAAAGGAGATGATGGCGGGTATCAAGTTGATGACGGGATTGACGTCGCAATAGAAGAATGTACTGTAGTAGAATTGGTGTCAGATGGTTACGGAGAAGACAGTTTTGATTGGGAGTCTGGCGACTTTCCGTCATGGGAGCAGGATGAAAGTGATTCGGTAAACGTGTATGCTGCTGTAGTTAGTGTAATTGGTATCCATGGTAATGGTGGTGAAGAATTCGGAGTAGAGTATGTTGAAGATGGAGTCATGGCAGTAATACTGGTGGTAGCTGTGGTGGTTGGTAGGGTGTACGTGCAGAGTGTGTTGACTTTGGGATGGGGGTTGATTAGGTGGGGGTGGGTAGGATAGTTGAAGTGCAGAGGAATGATAAAGGCGATGGCGTTAGAGGCGGTGAGGGTAGTAGGGTTGATAGTGATGTTGGTATGGATGAGGTATCCGTAATGATCGTGATGTGATTCGACGGGCGGTAGTAGGGTTGAAGTTATCTGTGATAGTGATCATGTTAGGAAGTGGTGGTTGAAATCAACATGAGTTATTATGATAGCGATGTAAATGGGATTTTGAAGTGATTGAGTCAGTGGTGACAGCAGGGTTAGAAGCTGTTCTCAATTTGTAGAGATGTAATCCAGTCAGCAAAATCTTGTTTTCGTCCACTGGGAAGTAATGTTGACGAAATAAATTCGATATTAATCAATCATAATGCTTTTCTCTCTGTTGCGACTCACAGTTATATTGATAAATATTTGAGACAATGTGAAATTCGTGCATAAACTCGTAATTTCAACTTCGACAACCAACTTCAACTCCTTATGTCTGCAAATCATGTTTTAGCCTGCAATCATGACTTATGCCTTTTAGTTTAGTTTATTTTATACATATTTTACTATATATAACACAATATTGTAATTATATTTATATTTTATATTTTTTAATTCTCTATTTTTAAACTTAAACAAAAAGCCTTGAAATTTGATTAGAAAGAAGGGCGGCACGAAAATTCTAATTTGTTCTAAGAATCTGGCCACTATACTGCTTGGAAAAATAGAATTTGTTGAGTTTGCAAAATGATCTAAGATCCTAAGTTCTCGAGATAATTCTCTAGAAAGTTCCTGTGGTCGTTTTCCGCATTAATATTTCACTTGTGGCGTCGAGAATTCGTCAAAATTTGCAAAAGGTCTATTCAAGTTAACCAGTAGTCTGCAGTTGCCTTGCGATTTGTAAAATTTTCAGACTACAGATCTACAGACCTATTAACGAATGCATGAAAACGAGGCGTTGGCCGCTCAAAGTAGAACTTGATGCAATGCAATAATATCTTCCTTTTTGTGCTATTTCTGCAAGTATCTCTAAAATTCGCATATAGATAAAAAAAAGAAAGTAAATCAAAGTTGTTCTGGACCATTACCACTTTTTGGTGCTTTTAATATAATTTTACTCAGTCCATTTATCGGGAACTCGCTATAGATGTAATATTTTCAATATGAACACTTTAATTCGTCTTATCGGGATAAAAATAATTGCCTAAAATAGTATACATCACATGCCTGATTTCATCCCTGTAAGCGTGATAAAAGATCTCGGTATGAAAGGTCAGGTAGGCTTCTTCATTTACCAAGGGAAAATTTCTACATACACGTTTTTAGTCCTCAAACAAAGTTTTCTTGATAGACCATGTTCCCAAAGTGCTACTATTTTGAAATTTAGTGCCAGTATACGTGGAGATATTTTAGAAGGGTTTGCCAAATATTTTTCGATTTCGTTTTGGGCAAAAAGGGTCAAAATGGCGTTTTATGTCCGATACATGCGCGAAAACGAATTTGTATTTCAGCTATTCAACTCTATGGAGTTTAACCGGTGAAACAAATGAAACAACAACCTCGATCCCAGAGCTTCTTCTCTCGTCAACAGTGAAGAAGCCCTGGGATCGAGGTTGAATAAACAATCGATTGACATCCAGCCTGAGCGCAAGTCACAAGTTTTATAGTACTGATATCTAAGTTATTTACAAATGTAGTTTGAGAAAAATGAACAATGTACTCAGTCTTACTAGCATTAAGAGAGATTTTATTGGCATTGAGCCAATGGTAGAGAAGCTTGAGGTCTAAATTCATTTGTTTGGCCAGTTGCTTTAAAGAGTCACTGAAATGCAGGAGGTTTGTATCATCAGCAAAGTTATGTACTATGAAATAGTTACAATTCAAGTCATTTATATAAATTAAAAATAAAAGAGATCCTAGTACAGAGCCTCGAGGAACACCGTGTCTGATAAGATTATTTGCTGATCTAGCTCTATTTAAAGATTCAAATTGATGACGTCCAGTTAAGTTTATGTTTTTTATATCAACAAAATCTAAATTCTTGTTTGAGAATTTCTAGCCTGTTCGAAACCCAAATTTTGAGCCAATAAAGCCCTGGAAACGAGGTTGACCAAAAGGCGTAAAAACACATATAAAGCTATGTTTACATGCTACGTTTAATCGAGCCACCAATTTTCTCTACAATCGACAGCAAGTCAGAAAAATCTGTACTCTTTTCACAAGTTTTTCTGAGTTAAAGTCAATTTTTCAGGATAGTAGACAAAATTAATCGATTAATTGCAGCGCGTAAACGTATACTTAACCTTACTGTAGATGATGTGTCTATCTCTTTTCCGACTTTTTGAAATTAATGTGTTTTCCTTATGAAAACTTTTATACATTAAATGACATTGTCATTGATAGGTTAGGATTGAGGTTGAAATAATGTGGTAGTATTTGAGAAGCAGCGAGAACTCGGGTGGCCTGCGCTATTAAATTTATTGCACGCATGGTTGAGTTGGCATGGTGGTTTTTGACAATATCTAGTGCGATTGTATCTCCCACAGGTGTTGGATGAGCTGGGGATTGTAGGAATGACTTGGGTTGATGTGACAAGGATGTTTTGTTTTCCACGTACGAGTATTGGCTTTCTGGGTAGGTATGTTGTTCTGAAACCCATGTTGTTGGATGTAGGTACAGTAACATTGTTTGGATGTTTTAAATGGACAGTTAGCTATGTAGTGACCATTTGATTAGCAATGGAAGCATGATGGTAGATAAGCGTCCTGAAGGTACATGTTCAACAGTTTATCATTGAGGTGTTTTCAAGAGGCGATGCAATGTTTGGGATGGGCATTAATTTCTGCAGCAACGAAATTACGAAAGGCCTTACGTAGGCATAGCAGTTTTCAAATTTGAACTTGCTAACCAAGTTTGAAAAATCTTTAGAGTAGCAAAGAATCATGGTAAAACATGCCTGGTTTGCCTAATAAATATACCTGGGAAATGCCATGCACAGATCGAGCTTGGGAAGTCTCTGATTTTGACTTTTGGTTTATTTTCTTTTAAGAGAAGAGAGGAGGAATCTGTGTCCATTTCTAAGCCAAAAAAAGCTGTCGGTGTTGATGGCTTGTGGGGCAGGTAGAATATCGTCCAGGTCCACTTATTCCTCCTTCCCTCTTTTTTATTGTACTGGCTTTGATGGGAGGTGGTGTAAATAGGTTGTACACAATATTAATACGAATACGAAATATATGTTACCAATTTGTTTATGATGCCTCTGAATACTAATGAAAGCTATAAATATCTAATATCGATACTAATTTTTACGATATAAGTGGATATAATTTATCACTCGCTAAATAAATTTTATGTGAAATTGAACCACCACTGTGAGGTTGAGAAGTGAAAGAGGAAGCGCGAAGCGAGGCTGATGCGCATGACCCGCGCCGCTAACCTGAGTTTAAGGCTATGGCCTGAACCCACAATTTTAATAGCTTTGATTTATGTTTGTAGAGCAACTAATATGTTACTTTAGAATGAAGTTTACTTTGTTCTAGATGTAGAAAATTGTCAACAACTAAAGATTATGGAGTTTGATCAGTTTCATAGTGATGACGAGGATGTTGCAAGTTTTATTACTGAAAAAAAGAAGCCATCCAGCTCTGGTAAGTGTAAATTAATAAATGTAGATACCTTTCTAGGTCTTAAATATACCAGTACGTATTTGTTTGTTACACAAGTGGGAAATATAAATGATGATCATTCAACTTAAATTATCATGTACAGCATAAATTAATTTATTATATGTATATTGAAATTATAGTGGACAACGAAGATAATATTGTAAATAAAAAGAGATACTTTCACACAAATCCATGTTATCTGTAATAAACTTCATAAACTTTATAAAAATTCTTCCACCACTCATTTTCCCAATTCTGGGTGACAGGGTTGCTTCTGAGTTTGTATGGCCTTTAAGGATAATCGTTTGTTATATAAGAAGTTGATCTACCAGCATGGTTAAATTGCATCAGCAGACATCAGCAGTCTGTGTACCACTATATGTAGTCTTTCTCTATGCCCATGTAGTTACTTTAGAAAGAATTCTAATTTTTACTTGCTAGTTGAGACCTCTGATAAAGAGTACATTAAATCATCTGCCATAATTTTAAATAAACTGCTTAAAAATGACGTTGGTGTATTGATGTTCACGCTGCTCATAAAGTTTTTAAAACTTTCTGTGGCAAAGTTGGATTTACAACAAGTATTATTCTCTGTAAAACATTTAGTTTTATTCTTGAACATAAAAAGGTAGCATAGTGCGCAACACCCCTCTAACTCCCCCTGAAAAAGTGAACTAAATAAGTCAACTTCCACCTAAAACTTAAAAATTGCCAACCCCCCTAATATCTTCAATATTATTATTTTTTTACAGTAAGTGAAATATTTGGTGATAGATGGTGATGATTAAAACGAATAATTTTAAGAGACAGATATGTTATTGTTTTAAAATGATATTATAAAAAAGGTTTTTGTTGATGTATATAGTTCCTTAAAGTTTATGGAAGTTGCAAACAAAGATTTTTAAAAATCTCTAAAACTAAAACTCTAGGTGTTGTTTACAGCATGCATTCAACATATTTCGTCTTATCTGTTCTATGACACAAAAAATCATTGAAAGCTAGGGACCATCTCATAAATTCGTCTTTCTTATATTCGTTCCATAATCACACTAATTCATCATGATTTATTAAAAAAGAAAAAGCACTTTAATAAATCAAATCCGTCTCATTTTTTGTAGCAAATCATCTTTTATCGTTCCATAATCGTCTTTTGAAAAGACAAAATTGTCTTTTAATAAAGAACAAATTTCAATGTTTACGTAAGTTTGTTCCAAATACGCATCATATAACAATCTTTTAATAAGGAACGAAAATAGGAACAAATTTAATAATCAATTTAATACGCTCCGAATTTGGAGCGAATTTTAATAAATAGAACTGAGCTAAAACTTGTCTATAGTCTACAGTAAAGACGTTAGATTTCCTTTGATATAAAATATACTTGCGATGAAATAAATGCTGTTTATGAGAACAATGAGACACCAGTGATATAAAAGATACTTGCGATGAAATAAATGCTGTTTATGAGAACAATGAGATGCCAGTGATATAAAAGATACTTGCGATGAAATGAATACCTGTAATAACAAACTTGAAACAGGAATTCCGGACATAATTAACAGGAAAACACAGTAGTTTGGCGTGTATCCGACTTTGAAATAATAATATAATTTCCGTCAAATTTTCAGACCTGAATTTATCTCTGACACACAAGCATTATAAGTAGATGTGTTGGATTTGCTGTGTGAAGTCTTATATGGCGTACCAGCTAATAAAAAGTATGTCTTAAAAATACGAATGCAGGACTTAAAATAACTTCACACTATAACACAGGCGGCCGGCTCCCAGAGCGATCACTAATCGAGGTTAAATAATTCTTTCAGGTCGGTTAGTGTGCAAAATAAAAATGTTTTTCACGACAATGTAGGGCCGGCGACTCAGAAAATAAAAACGAGATTATTTCCGTGCACTTTGGTCTCCATGGACCAGAGTCACCTGACACCTCCTTAAAGGCCAGCCAAAAATGCTCAATCTGCAATTTAGCAGCAGCACATTATTTATAGGGAATTGGAGCTTCATTCAAAGAATTTACTTACAGACGTGCACACACACGATCATTCTTGTGAAATTTTACACGGACTGGATATATACTGTGCTCTGATGTGAATTGGTATGATGACTTCTGCATAAATGGATAATTCTAAAAATATCTTTTAAAAACACGAAACAAATTAAAATACAGTAATAGCTACTTTCTTGAAAACAAATGGAAATTGATATAGTTAACCAAGGAGAAAATAACTTTGTTTCTTAGAATAAAAATGTTTCTCTTGGTTTTTACTTTGTTGTCCTGTCTAGACATGATGTCAATGCATTTTAACATTCGTATTTTATCAATCGTTCAAACATTTTTAATCTCCAAAACATCTAACTCACATTTAAATAATTTCTGCAACTCACTTTAGTTGATTTAAAAATCTTGATTTTTGATCCAAACAATTACTTGCATCATTCTCAATCTCAGTTTGTGTACTGATTATCTTATTTGTATTTTATGACTGTTTTATTTAGTTTTGGTTGTTTAAAGTTGTTTATGTATGTTTTAAATCACATTTCTTAGTTGTTGTGAAATTTCAGTTTGCTTGCATGTGTTGCTATCTTATTAGATTAATATTTTTAAATAGTTAAGATATTATGTTAATTACTCATGTTACTACTGTAATAATGCCTTCATCACACGACGAATGTCAGAAATCCAATAATGATAATAACTCTTTATAACATTGTATCAAATTATTGTTTTGCTGCTGCTGCTGCTGCTGTTGTTTTTGTTGTTGTTGTTGTTGTTGAATTTTCGTCAGCTAAAGGAATTGAGAAGCGAGTTTTCAATTTCACTATTCTGTGTCAATTTAAAAAGTAAATGGTTGTAGTCACATTAATTAAATAAAAAGTCAATGGGAAACTAGCATTAAAAAAAAACCGACTAACTACTTCCTCTCAGAAATTGTTGCAGAAGTTTGTAAGTGATCTACCATTTCAGCCAATAAATTACAGTATTTCGTCCATGCAAAACTTATAAACAATTAAGAAATTATGTTACAAGAAATCAGCCAATCAAATACAGCATTTAGTCTGCAGAATTTAATAATTCTTTAAACACGATATAATTTATCACAACAAACAAAATTTGAATTAAATAAAAGATGAGTGGAAATTGAAAACTTTTAATGTTCGGAAAAAGTCACACGATAAAAGTAGTTTACATTACAATAATTTAGCATATCCTTATTTCAAGCCCTCCTTTCTTCCCTGCCTTCCTATTGCAAGAATTCTTGCATTGCATGATGCTCAGCCGATATAACCAAGCAAAGCTACACTTATATACGAAGCAATGTTTGTTGTTCAATAAAGCAAAAGTAGAAATGGGAGAACCAATGTTTTACAACTTTACACCATATTCAATGCACATTTAAACCATAAGAGCACTAGAATGTCACCACGCCCTTGGTTTTTGAGAAGCTAGATGTTGAATGAGTAAAGTCTTACCCTTATGGTTTTACAAATCATTCAAGGTTCAAATTATGGAACTCAAATTGCTCAAAAGTTGTTAATTGTTAGGAAGCAATGGAAATTTTTTCGAAACTGAGCAATAAAAAATAACAGAAAAATAGCAATATTGGAAAAATGATTCGCAAAATGCGAAGTGCGACCCCTCAATTCATACCCTGTCATTTACCATAAATCCTCTAATAAATGCCCAGGGCGTTTATTCATTTTTGCCGTTTTTTTAGGATTGTATTTATTAGAGGGAAGCGTTTATTTCAAAGTAAATATTTTGGGCCTATAAAATTATTTTGAGAAGTACATCTATATCAAGGAGATGGAAGCCAAATATCAACTATAAATATCAAAATATTTACACTATATTATTAAGTAAGCACCTTATGGTGTTTGTGGAACAAAAAAATGTGGACTTAAAGAATGCGAATAGCACCTCGAAAAAAGTGCATTTTGCAGAATTAAAGAATGGAAATGGAAGAATGGAAACTTCAAATATTTTAATTTTTATCCATTTCTAACTTTTCATACATTGCAAATTATGTGAAAGTGAAAAAAAGCTATTACTAGACCCCATCCTCTTGCTCTATTTTAAAATAAAATAATATTAGAATAAAATTTGGAATTTAAGAATGCGAATCGCTTGAAAATCTTGAAAAATGTTGAAAGTAAATAATGCAAATTCGGGCAAATTCGCATTCTTTCTGTGCTTTTTTCTTCCGCATTCTTTTCTTCCCTTAACTCTATTTATAGGCCTAGGGGGAGAGGGCCATCATGTTCCTGTTAAATTGTGCATAACTTTTTAAATAAAAGTGATATCATGCTCAAACTTTCTGGCTTTTCCTAACTTTTTATTAGGAAAAAATATTCCCAAAATTGTTCTAAAAATAATTTGCTCATCTTCAGCATTACCATGATTTCCAAAAAAGGTAGACCAAAGAAAATGTTACTTGTGACAAAACATACTCATACAAACATGAATTTTCCTACCCATGATAAGTTATGACATCATAAGTATGAAACAATAGGGCACCTGCTAATTATTTTTATGCTAAAATGTAGCTTTTAATGTCCTCAGGGGGGAATGTACATCAGTTAGTGGTTCTTTCTCCCCTCTGACCGTCAACTAAGTTAACTCACCGCTAGAGATATGTAAAAGCATTGCTCTAACTTGCATCAGGCCGGCATGTGGTCCATTGATGGCTCCTAATGGACTGAGTACGCTGCATTTAAAGCACATCAGAGTGGAGTTTCGATTTTAGTTTATGCAGCAGATTCGAATTCTGACCGCACTGGTGAAAACCGCTTAATTATTATCGTAAAGGAAGTGATTAGAGTTAAATAGTGATAACTCAGACAAAAGTTCTGAGCAAAACAAGTGCAAATAATTACTGTGGTATAATGCTACAAAGCCTGAAGCTATCTCAAAATCTCTCCTGCACATTGATTATCTACTAGAGTGTGAATTGCAAGTTATCCTAAAGTTATGGTCTATAAACAATAATGTTTCTGTTTTTATATATCTTTCAGCAAAGAAGAAAGCAAAATCTGTACAATTATTTCGCAGCGAAAAGAAAGAAAAAAATGTATTTAATGACATGCACTCACCTTCAGGAGTGAAACAAAAACACAGTGTTCATGGTGTTGTTGGACCTGCTGATTACATTTTCGATCAACAAGGTAGTCCTCCGCCAACCGATACTACTGTTGCTAATTCACAACCAGTGCAACCTGTACTACCTGTGCAACCTCCTCCAAATCTAGCTTCACAACAAGTAAATTCTCAGTGGAATAACAATCAACCTCCGTCACATGTGCCTACATTTCAACAACCTGTTACACCTCTACCGAAACCTTTCCCTGTGCAACCTGCCACACAATTCCAGCCAAATTTTCCACCCGTTGTCACCATGTCAACGAAAATTGAAAGACCACATTCTTCTGCGGCACTGTTACATGAAAGACAGTCACCACAAACTCCTACTCCTTTTAAGCAGCCACAAGTTGGTACGCTGCTTGCTCAAGCTATGACGGCCAATCAATTCCAGGTAAATGTTCCCTATTAATAATTTACTTTACTAATTAAATATCCAATGATGTTTAGAGTTTGAAATAAGATTAAGAGCGAATAAGCACTGTGGAGAAGGGATAGTTTTTAATATTGTTTCAGGATAGAAAGCCTGAGGCAATACTCAAAACAGGAGTACCAGTACTGTATAGGATATTATTTGGTCATTGCAGAACAATAATCTCCACATTGTTTATTTTGTGTATCACTTATTATAAAAATCACTTCGGGAAATTACCATTTTGCAATTTTAGCCTTCAATTGGATCTCCCTCATCTTCTCTCACACATCAGCGAAACAAATCCTATTCCCGTGCTATGTCGGAACCAGTTCTTTCAAAGCCTTCCGATTTAAATGGTGTACCGTTTAGTACAAATTTTGAAAGTACTTTGGAAATAAACACTGCTCAAGCCAATAATTATCCACCATCACCAATTCAAGAAGTTGTCACACCACTTGGAGGTATGTTTATAGGTTTTGTCATCTTTAGTGATTTGTGTTATTTATTTGTCAATAAATAAATCATCTACATAAAAATATTTTCCAATATATTACCATGGTCTATTATTGTACTGTAATTCAGAAAAGAATGCTGAAATCTAAGGGGATTCACTGGTTTATGCATTTCAGGACAAAATATTTAAGGTAATATCCTTCTATGACAAACGTTTTGAATCGGAATCTGCTATGCAGTTAGTAAAAACTATCTACTGCAAAATTCCTGGGACTATATAATCTCAAAGGCCATTTTTAGTTGGCTTATGACCAGGAAGGCTTATATCCGGGAAAGCCATAACCGAGAGGAATTATGCTTTTGAAAATTGAAGATAATATGCAAAAAATAGGCAAATATTAAGCTACCACATATGTTTAGTAAAACGTAGAAAAACGTTCAGGAAGAAAATGTAAAATAAATATTTTGCAGAAATATATTATAAAATGCATATTGCATTAAACATCTGTTTACCTGTAAAAACAGAACCTAATGCTAATATGCTTATACCCTAAGCCCATGGGCTATTATCCGTGAGGACTTACAACCGGGACGAATATTCCGTTTGAATATTGATGGACTATATCTGAGAGGGTTTATACCCGAGTGAACTTATAACTGGGATTTTATAGTATGTCATTATAAGGCTATACTACAAATCACTATGTTAAATGCCTAAATTACAGTAGAGCCTGAGCGTAGAATAATAAAGTACCGAACTAGTTTCAACATTTGAAATAACAACAAATAAAAACTAGAAATGGGATCACTCCTGTACAGTGATTATTTGCTCTTATTTTAGTCATTTTTGTTTACTATTATTTGCTTCTCAAAGAGGTTCTATGATATGAATGGGTTAGAAGAGCAAATAATCACTTTTTAGGTTTGTAACGTGCGAAAAATCCCTCTTCAAGAGTAATTATTTGCACTTAAGGTTGTTCCTACTAACTTGCTTGTGCATTTATATAGGATCTCTTTCATCTCCACCAACTACGCCGAGAAGCAGTCAACCAACAGCAGAAGGTAAGGTTTTAAATAGTCTCTTTGTCTTGACAATATAGAACCCAAACCTCAAAATAATACTGTTGCACATCTTTTGTAGATCATTTTACACACTTGAATCCAGTAGGATATTACAAAAAGATACCATTAATACTCAAGAACAAATAATCACTGTGGAGAAGTGGCATATATGTAGGATTTATAGAATGAAATTATGCTCATCAACTTCACCACATATTTCTTCATATTAAAGAGATATTTTGTATCATAGCCTAAATAATTTTGATTAGAAGTTAAAATATTTACTTTGTTTCTGATCAACTGAGCTCATAATATTTACTTGGATACAATTTTAGTTTATTGAATTTTTTGTTGTGGTTTGTTATTAATTAACTTATTTGCAATGTTTAAATACATTTCTCGAAAGATATCTTTGACTCGTATTGAGGATTACGATTATAAAGGTATTCTTATGACTCGCTTATTACCAAAAGAAGAGTAAATAATCACCACAGAGAAGCATATTTTTGGTACCCTCGTGGTTGTTTATTCTTGTTTTAACTACAGTCTGAATTGATTGACATTGCTGAATTTCAATTTGCTTATAATTTATTTTACGAAGTTGGGATGGGTTATTTCCTGTATTACTATCACTTTGCATTGGTGGCAATTCTTATTAGAACATGTTCCTGAAGTGTTACTATTTTAAAATTTGAAACTAGCAATTAAGGCAATATTTCGGAAGGACTCTCCCCAAATATTTTTGGCATCGTCCATTTGAGAACGAGAGGCGTGGTACCATCATAAATTTGAAATCAGCATGCTAGTCAATATTACGAGATTGCTGGCCAATTTCTTTCGTTTTCGTTGTGTATCAGTTAAAAAGGTTTTTTCAAAACTGGATTTCCATGAGGATTTAACCACATTCAACCATATGAGCACCGAAGATGAATTTGTGGACATTTTTAATTTTGTTAATAAAAGTTACATAACATACCACAGATAAAACGAATTCTGACATTTTTAGCCCACCAAACAAAGTTTGGATGGGCTATGGCTATAACTTTGTGGCGGTGGCAGCCCACTTTTCTTAATAGACCCAAAGTGCTAACATTTCGACATTCTGTATCAGCATTCATGGTGATATTTTACAATATTTGGTAAAAAGGAAAATTCGTGCAAAAATTTGGAATTTTAACTTTGACAAATAGCCTTAAATTTTTACTAGCAAGGTCATCGGAACGAAAATTCAAATTTGTTCCAAGAGCCTGGGTACTAGACTGCTAGAATCAAGAGAATTTGTTGAATTTGTGAAAAGACCTGTGATCCTAAGCCCTAAGTCTACTAGATAAATCTCTGATATAAATCTCAAGGGACGTCTACTCGGTCCTGAGTTTTGGGCCAAAAGGGTCCAAATTGCATTTTTGGGCTAATGGACCGAAAAGGTGTGGAACCGTCCTGAAATTTGGTTATGGCATTCTAGGCAATATCACGAAGCCACTTTAGAAATATTTTTCAATTTTGTCAACTCTTCAAAAGTGGAGACTTAGTTTCGAACATTTGGTTTACATTCACCAAAATGTTCAATTTATGAACTTTGTTGACTTAGAAATGTTTTGAATTCTGTTTATACGGATTTGACCAGAGTCACATTTAGACATAGAAAATTTGATCGATATTTTTGATTTCTATGAGACTTTGACCACATTTACCAAAATGTTAAATTTATGATTTTTGTTGACTTAGAAATTATTCTTCACTGTTTATTAGGATTTGACCAGAATTACGTTTGGACTTAGAAAGTCTTTTGAAAAATAATTTTCTATGAGACTTCGACCATGAATCTTTCTTGGCAGCCATTTTGTTGTATTTTGGGGAAGCTCTCTCCTCAACTTTTTGAGATAATAAAAAATATAAAAAATAATTTTTAACATTTCAAGAATTGAGTCTCCATTTGATTTTGGGAAGCTTCCTTCTTCAATTTTGAAATAAATATTAATGTGTATTCATTATCATATTCATTATCATCAAGTTTTTTAATAAAATAATTAATTGTTACTCTTAATTCAAATTAGGAATATAATGAGTTGGCAATACACAATTCAACAAAGGAAGGTTTTTTAATAAAATAATAAATTGTTTTAATGAATATGTAATCTTTTATCAATCACCTCTACTTTAGACTTGATACACTAAGTTTTATAAGTACATTTAAAACAAATGCATTAAGCTAAAGTATACTTTATGATATACATTATGATGTGTAATGATGTATAATATATAATGTAGGATATCCACTGTGGAGATGTTATTTTTGAGCATTCCTTCAGGCTATGACATGACATTTAATTAAATGTTATGTAAATATAGTTCACTGCTAATACAAACCATGTTTTTATTAAACTGTATTATGTTTAATGTAATTATATTTTTAATAGTCCTTCAACACAAAACAAATATACAAGTTAAAGTATAATATACTTATTATACATAGATATTATAGTATAATGCTATGATGTGTAATGGTGTATGCAATCTGTATATTATATATTATTATATGATATTTTATGAATTTTCTCAGACTGAAATTCAGGGCAAAAAAAATTCCGAACCTTAGTTCTCCTTTAAGTTGATAAAGTTTCAGGTCAAATAAACAATTGGAACACCTTTATCAAGGTAAAATTATGTCAA
>JAULBZ010004339.1:0-14918 GCA_032360805.1 Neoturris breviconis | reverse complement strand
TACTGTTAATGTTACTTGGCTAGAACCATTGGATATTAATGGGGTTATTGAGTATTATAATGTATGTATAGTGTTAAGAACAAATAACCACTGTGGAAGAGTGATTCTTGAACATTGCTTTAGGTTAGAAAGCCTGAAGCAATTCTCAAACATCCCTCCTCAGGAGTGATTATTTGCTCTTATTTTGAACATATACTTTGTTTTCTATGTTTATTATTTCCAACTAATGTTATTGAGTATTATAATGTAGGTATATTATGTGTTAACCCTATTTAGGCCTAAGCTCGTTAGGGCTCTTGGAGCCTAGGGAGAGGCACAATGTTCCCCCTCTATGACTTTTGATAAATAAAAACTTCAGCAAATAATTAGCATTTTGGCAATATATTAGGTCAAAACGTTTTGTAACAAGAAATATGAAAAGAAAAGAAAAAATTACTTCTTGTCAAAGGTTTTGCTGCTAAGGAACAATTATCTCTAGTTACCTAAAAAAAACATTTTCAACAACGATTCAAGTTAAAATATAGAAGGGTTTTATGTCAATGAGCTTGCAATCCACCAATCCATTATAAGCTCATCGAATCATTGTACCTTATAGGGTTAAGTATACAACAACATATAAATGCAACATGCAAAATGAAAACAACCATCAGCTTTTTATCGTTCTTTTGCAAGATTATACATCGCCATAACTATATTTCTTACCAGTGTTAAGATTGATTTCTACTAGGCGAATAAGTTTACGCCAAAAGGAGATATTCCATTGATATAAATTGATCTCACAAGAAACATTTTGCTTAGTGGAAAACCACCTTTACACCAAAATCAGTGCTGAAAATAGGAGCAAACAAACACTGTGGAGGAGTTATTATTGAGCATGCCATTAGGCTACAAACCTTCACTGTATTTATTTGCTCTTATTTTTGCCACTGCAATATGAAGCATGTCGTTATTCTTTATTATATTATGTAGCTCTCTGTTATTGGGAAGAAGAGTTACAATGAATCGTTTTATCATATCAGAAGAAACTCATCTTCATCAAAAAATGTGTTGATTGAAAATCTGTACCCTGGAACAAATTATTCAATTTATGTAAATGCAACTACTGATGGAGGCACTGGACCATCATCAATTGTCTCGACAGTTGAAACTAATTATGCTAGTATGTTATCTGGTTTTATTTCTATCTCCTTATATATATTGCATACTGATTTTCTGAATCTGTTCTTTCTGTAACTGTAATCCACTTGTTTGGGTAATTGTTCAGACTATACTTTTATCAGGAAGGTTGCAGGAAATAATGCAAATATTTCAGATAGGTATCAATCTTATGTTATGCTTATAATAAGTACAACACCGCAACATCCTCTCTAAACATGTGTTACCCGATAATATTGATTCTTTGACTAAGTTAGGTGACATAGGATGAAAGTGTGATTATGTACTGACTCTGAAGATAATGAATTAGAAAGGCAGCACCAGTATAGATTACGACTATTACTTGGACTAGATAAATTTGATAGTTAAACTGCATTTATTTTAGGTCATTTTGCGTGAGTGAAAATCTGCCCTTATGGATTTTGATGGTGAAAATCTGTCAATATGGATATTGCTTTATAAAAAACATCCCTATAGTTTTTGGGAGGTGGAGGGATATCTTAGCTAATTTGCTTTTCATAACCATTTCGATTAAGTAAAAACAAAGAAAATATGCTCCCCAAAATTTGCTATCGATCCTGAGATCCTGGGAACTGCACCATATTATTAGCATTTATATGATAATTGCATTCTAAAGTCACTTGATGCAGTGTTATTGTTAAATTGTTGTTGAGTATTTTCTTTCCTTGATCATCTGACTTGTGGAATTCTTTACCATTATCTTGCTTTCCACCTTTCTATGATCTTCAGAAATTTAGGTATACTGTAATGTTTATAAACATCTTTCAACTTTGTAAATTATCTTCTTTTACTAGCTCTGTGCCAAGTAGTGGCTTTGGCCTTGATGTCTTGCAGAGAGCGACTTATTTTTTTAAAAAAAATGATTAAATCATCACCATTAATATATAGACAATTGCCTTATGCTCTATTTTAGATGATGAAGGATAAACTTCTTTAACATTTTATGTTATTGTCTTATTTTGATACTAGATCCATATGCTGAACAAATTGGATTAAATGAAATAAAAATGGAACGAATTGAACTTTTCTTTAATCATGTTCCAGACTACACTGGTCCAATAAGGTGTGTTAATTTCATATGATGACAATAAGGTGTGTTAATTTATTATGATGACAATAAAAGACGCTCCATAAAAAACAGTTAGTAGAAGATATAATGCAAGCCTGAAAATTCCATCACCTGTGTAGGAAAAGTATACTCAAAACATCTCCACAGACTGGACGACAGTGACTTTCAGGCTTGTGGGCAAGAATTTGTTCAAAGTTTGCAGTAAAGACGCTATAACAACTTGTACTGTGTATCAGGAATCTTTGAGTTCAGGCTTTGTAATGATGTAATGATGCAACTTGTATGACTCAATTTCAGTAGCTTCAACTGTCATGTGTTTACATGTTCATTATGTTCATATATTTTTGTCAAGCATTTACTAGCAACTAATACAAATGTAATGCCCATGGGTTTTAAGACAAGTACATATATATATAGCAGTTCTAATCTGTTTGCAGAAGTCCCATAGTTTTGTTGCAGAAATGTGCTGAGTATACCTAGCCTCTGTGGGAGAGTGTAACATAGACTAAGATTTCAGCGTAAAGTGCTCTACTCGTGACTAATCTCCATCTCTGTCCCCAAAGTCTTTTCATTCTGACATTATATTTAACCTCCAAGGCTTTAGCGGTTTTTTTGTGAATCACCTGTGGAGGAGTGTTTTTTCAGTTTAGTTTTGAGCTGGACAGCTGAAAACTAAACTGAAAACACACTTCACAGGAATATGAAATCAAATTATCAAGCTCATTTTGTACATATTTTATTCGATATGAAGGTTCATACACACAAAAAAAGATGTTAAATGTTTTCTTTATTGTGTAAATGATGATGAAGTGTATTGAAGTTAAACATATAAAGGTGCATAGTAAATAACCCCTGACGCTTGAAAATCTAAGGCTCATTTGGGTATGTAGACAATTGGAATGTTTTTACTTTCAAGGTATAGAACAATAACAAATTCATTGAAGCATGCATGCTATAAAAGTTATAACTCATGTCCACTGCTGCGAAATAAAGATATTTTATTGCTTACAGCAGTAAAGTAAAAAGTATAAAATTTGTCTTATTTCTATTTTTATTGAAAAAATCATGTTGAAATCATAGGTTAATATTATTTAAATCATTAGTATCCATATTCAAAAATGTTTTAGAATGCAAACGTATTGCTTAATGTTTGAAGATTCCTAATGTTCAAATTACTAATAGCTGTTATATATTATGTGACATATTTGCTTTTTTATCTTGCTAGCTTATACCATTTCGGTATCATGAAATCATCTTCCAATTGTCTTTTGTTATTATCTGATGCCAATGTTAATCTTGAAGTATCAGCAGCTAATGTTAACAACATGCTTCAAGTAAATGTATGGAAGGGAGTGAAATTTGTTTCTGTATTTGATAAAGATGTTTATGTGGATTTAATTGGTAATTTTACCTTTTGCTGGAGAGCTGTTATAACAGATAAGGTATGTTGTGAAAGATATCTATATTTAGTTTCGTAAGGATAATTTTTTATGTATAAACAAAATAGGTTTTATTTTATTTTTATATTTATATTTATTCTTGTACTTCAATTTTTTTTTTATATGCTTAAATGAAATCTACAGAGTACCAAATAAACCAATCCATTGCAAGTTTGTCAACCTAACACACTTCTGTACAGATTCATTTTTGTTGCATTGTGTCAATTTTAGTTGATTCAACCTTACCAAAAAGTTCGTTTTGGAGCAAAATGTTGAGATGGTCGCTTACAAGTATCGAAGTAGATATTTTACAGATGCATGAT
The DNA here is from genome assembly GCA_032360805.1 of Neoturris breviconis. NCBI lineage: Eukaryota > Metazoa > Cnidaria > Hydrozoa > Anthoathecata > Pandeidae > Neoturris > Neoturris breviconis. Next base: position 10,911 of record JAULBZ010004339.1, on the reverse strand, counting down.
CAGTTTAATTTATTTTTAAATTCTTTTATTATTCTTATTTTCAGGGAAAGAGACTTCGTGGTGAATACTCAAAAATAACTTTAGGTAGATTTTTGTATGTGCCTAACTTTAGTAGAGATGTGTTTTGTGTGTTTTTCTTACCCTTGTAGATCTCGGATAAGATCTTTAATACGCTTTATATAATAGAAATAAAAGTTAGTACAATAGTAATGACACTAGTAGTGTCCCATTAGAAATAATAAAATAATGTCTCTAGCCATATGGTCAAACAATGACGTATTACCAATGGATATTATTGCATAGTAAGACCATATTTTTTAATATGAAATCAGAGGGGTATATTTATCCACTCTACTAATTACAATATGGAAACGCGAGCTCAATTATCTACCAGTATTAAGTTGATATACTCTCAACCTCAGTAACATAAGTTGAATGATATTCTAGATACATTAAACATATACTCAACAAAGTGAAATCGGACATCTATATTTATTCAGTTGAGCTAAGTGATATTCAAGGAAATGCAGCAAAGTTGAATATCACTTAACAGGCCTGAATAAATTTGATGTCTGATTTTACCGCATCAAATATCTGTTTTATCATACACACAGAATGTTTCTAATTTGGGTAGAATTTAAAAAAATCTCGTCATAAACTTTTTCTTACAAACTTTTATTTTCTCTCACAAACTTTTTTTCTCTCCTTCAATTTTTACTTTTTGCAAATACTGATTTTTTAACACTACAACGGTTTACTCTGCCAGATTATACTGTTACATAACACATTGCAAACAGTGAAGAAATTATAGAGGATTGTGATCATTACTTCACGGAAATAAAAAATATCTCTGTGATGGATAACCATATCAGTTATCTGTCTATGGATTACTCAGTTATTAGTTATCTCTTAGGAATTATTATCAATTAGTATTTAATAATTAGTATAACAATCAGTAATTAGTAAATTGTTATTTAGTATTTCTTTCCTATTCCAAGTACTATTCTTCTGAATTATAGAGCGAAAAGATCTTGAAATAGTGGATAACACAACACTAGAAATATTTGATACCTCTGTCACGTTTACTTTATCCAAAGGTCCTGAGAGTGCCAAGTAAGTAAATGGCCATTGTTTGTTTAATAGTTAGGTCAAATCTTTAACGATTTCTGCTTAATAAAAGATATGCTAATAGTTTTGGAATGTCACAATCACTGTGTGGATGTATAGATGTAATATGTGATATATAGTAAGGGCCTCCAAAGATGCTCCTACACAGTCCACAAGGGAATGGCGTCGTGAATTCAGAGGCCTACATACAAAGCTCCATTCACTCTGTTGTGTACCCACTGAGTTGAGTCAAACGTAAAAGCTTATTAAAATAAATAAAAACATGTGTTAATGATTATTATTGTTTTTATTACTATCAATGTATGTCACGTTGTATTTTTTAAGTAATATCAACGTGTGTCATATTTATCAAGTAAAATCTATATACGTCAGTTTTTTATGTAATATAGGTCATATTTTTATTGTTATCACTGTTCTCTTGGGATTTTCTTGTACAAGCCATATATTTCTTATGTTGTTACGCAATGCTACAACATGCAACAGAAAAACTTATCTTATCAGAAATTCATAATTTAAATTCACCACCAATGCAAACAAACTGTTGTTCGGCATAATATAATATTGTACCATAAATAATGTTGAACAATACTATTGTGAAAAGCAAAATGTGTAATATACCGAACAGTTCAAGATGTTATCAAAACAAACTAAAAGCTGTTGTTTGAAAGAATTTTGGACTTTAAACTTTAAACTTTCCCACCTCATAGATTGAAACCTTCATAAGTGTGTACGGATCTTCTGCATAGTGGTTTATTAAAAAATTTATTGAAGTCTAAAGCAAGAAAAGCATGCTTAAAAAATTATGGGTGAGAGACAAGATATTAATTATTTCAGAAACAAGAATTCGTTTTCGTAAAAGCGCACTTTTTTAGTGCAGCATATTAGATTAAATATTTAGATATATTAACAATATAATGTTTCTATTAAGAAATCCATTTAGTCAAATAATAAAACTATCTGGATATTTCATACTTCCTTCACATTTACATTTGTTTGATATAGTCTGATTTGGTCTAAGAAACCTTAAGGGTGTATTATGGGCATTCAAATATGACCACAAATAGACAGCGGTGGGTTTTAAATACTTTCCTCACCTCGGCACAGAAATTGAACAATTTCTATTCATTGAATTGAATTATTGAAAGATGGCTCTGAAATTAAGAGTTGTGAAGATTTCACATACACCAGTTCATGGGTTAGAAACCCTAAAAAAATATTTTAACTCAAATGTTATGGAGGACAGTCTGACGAGACAGGTCTCAACTGCAGTCACCACTGTTGATGATAGCAGTAATTTTTTGGCATAAATTCAGGCTTTGTAGATTTAACCTATGGTCATAAATCACTCCTCCATAGTGGTTGTTAGTCCTCATTTAGTGCACTGTATAGTCTGTATGTTTCTAAATTCTATGCATAACTACAACTAGAGAAGTAGTGATACAAAACGATGAAAAAAATTCAATGCTAATTCCTTTCTTTGATTACTCATGTTATTTCGATATTTTAGATATTACCAAGTAATAGTGGTTGAAGGTTCTACAAAAGCTCTTGATCCGTTACCATCAGAACTAAAATCATATTCTGAAACTGAGCGTGGAAAGCCTTATATTACTGCAGTGTTTGAAGCTATAGCATTTCATAAATACAAGACATTTAAGATTGGTGATGGTACCAGTACCTCAAGGAAAGATAGCAAAATTAAGAGGAATGTTGTTTTTGCAAGTAGCCTTGAGTATGTCAATAAAGAACTGACAAAAGACACAACTTACTCTTTTATGCAAAGAGCTTATGTAGATGAGGTAACAATGCGTTTGTATATTGCAAGGAAATTTTTAACTGGCTAATCTAACAAACGGTTGAAATAAAAGTTATTAATCACTGTGGATGAATGATTATTGTAGCATAGCTTCACTTTCCACAGTGATTATTTACCCTTATCTTGATCACTGCTAAGTTTGGATGGACTAATCCCTGTGGACAAAAACTCGAACGACATTGTTCTAGCGTCTTTACTGCCAACTTTGAACAAGTTTTTGCCCAATGGGTACTACCTTCCTCCCATCGCCACCCCCGTCCCCCACACGTTTTATTTTCTTGCAATTCACTTAGAATAGCCTGTACTAGTGCTTGAAAATAAGAATAAATAATTACTTTGGAGGAGGGATCTTTGAGCATATCTTCATGTGATGCTAAGAGATTCTTAATATGACTACTTTTTCAAGATTATACTTTTACGTCATGTCACATGTTAGGTCACTTCAACCAATGTAATGACTTCATTTAGAATTGGTGGAAACGAATTCGCCTAGTGGAAATCTGCCCGAACTGATTCTCAAATGCTACTTTCAAAGATAAGGAACTTTAGAGTTTAAAATTTTATTATAGACCACATATTATTCAACTCCATGGGTTCCATCTGTTCAAACAAAAGGTGTCAAAATGAAAGGTATTAATGTTTTAAGAAACTAGTCTAGTTGTGAAATGTATGGGTCAATGGTATAACTTCATATAAAAATATACTGTGGTCATACTGATTCTAGGTATTCCTATTTTCGTGATTGTGGCAGAATTTTGAGAATTTGGCATTTACAAAAACTTGAAATTTGGGCATGGAGCAAAATTTAAAAACTTCCAGGGGGCAAAAACGCAAGAAAACAGTTTTAACTGTGCTAGATTATTTTGACAAGAAATTGGCAATAACTGTTTTTTCAGAAAGCCATTTCCATAAATTAGCTATGAGCCATTTTTAGCCATTTTCATTATATTCCGTGTTACCTTTTCTTCATATTGTAATCCGCTGTTTATGTTATATCATTGCCACTATCCTGGATCACATTCTCTCTTGTTATCACGTGGCTTGATCTTTACATTACATAATCAAACACTTGTACGTTCAATGCAATCCTTTCTGGGTGTGATGCAATGTTTTTATGCGATTTTTTCATTGTCTAATGCAATATTTGTATTATACAATGACCTCTTACCGTTTTCATGCACTCTTTTCATGTGCTCTTTTCTTTGTGTCATTTCTTGATATAGTGCGCTGTTTTTATGTGCTCTTTTTATGCGCTCTTCTTATCTGCTCTTTCCTTAATGTGACGTGCTCTATTTTTTATGTAGTACGATCTTTTTATGTGCTTTTTTTTTGCGCTCTTCTTGTGCGCTCTTTTCTTTATGTCATGCACTCTTTTTATGTGCTCTTTTTATGCGCTCTTTTCTTTATGCAGTTTTTATATATTTTTTTATGCCTTTTATTTTTCATGTGCATGAAAGCCAGCCTAAAGAAAATCTTAAAGTTGTAGCTAGCAAGAAAGATATTCTATCAAAATAAACATACACAAAAATTGAATGCTCAGTTATTTACCAGAGTGACTATTTCAGGGATTTAGAAACAATCAGCAGAATTGATCAGATTCCACTTGCCCATAATTTTAGATAAAATACACCGAAACCGAGTATCAGCGAAAAAGGGATTTTTTCAAAAGTGGAGACAAAAATGTTCGAACATTTGATTTACATTCATCAAAATGTTCAATTTATGATTTTTGTTGACTTAAAAAATTTTGGGATTTTTTTCACTATTTATAAGGATTTGACCAGATTTAAATTTGGAAAATGAAAATGTTTTGAAAACTAACTTTTCTACGAGACTTTGACCATGAGTCTTTTAATGGGTATAAATGTTTATAACATTATTAATGACTCATTATTCAAATTAGAAATATAATCACAATACACAATTAAACCGAGGAAGAGTTTTTAATAAGATAATGCTTGTATGTTACTCCCAATTCAAATTAGAAATATAATGACAATACACAAATCAACAATTCAACAGAGGAATATCTTTTAATAAGCGAATTTGTTTTAATGAATATGTAATCCTAATGTAATCTAAAATGTTACATAAATTTGTTTGTAACGTGTAATTCATATTTGAAAATAACTACAGTATGAAGTCGAAACGTCTAAATCGAGCATTTTTCTTTTTTAACATGTGACTGTGACCATTAACTTGATATAATCTTCTATTTCAACCACTGACAACCACTTTTACTTTACAAAAATTTAATTACTGCTAATAGATACCATGTTTCTATTCCTATTATGTTAAACTAATTAGTATGTGTAATATACTTATCTTTAATGGTCCCACTGAACATCACAATAACATACTTTTTAAAACTAAATTATATTATTTAGTTTATATTTCATAATAGGCTATGATGTATGTGTGTATCCAATTCATATCTACCAGAATAATAATATATTTTATAAAGTTTTAATTAAATAATATTAGTATTTAGTTTATACATGATGCTATGAAGTATATATAATGTGTGTATCCAAGTTATATCTACTGTGGAGGATTTCCTCTTAAACATTGCTTCTGGCTATGGTATGAAATTTCACTGCTCTCCTTGATATGAAATATCACTATTCTCCTTCAGAGTGACCAGACATAATTTTACCTTGAAAATTGTGTTCCAATTGTTGATTTGACATGAAACTCATTGTCATCTTAATAAAGACATATTTTGAACACTGTATAATGTGATGATGATATACTCTAATCGCGGATGAATGTGTTACAAAAACTGAATTTGCTCAAAAAACACTCCTCCACAGGTCATGTCTGGCAGGTATACTCAGGCTTGATCCAAAACAAATTTTGATTTAATCTGATTTTATTTTAGAGAAGGAAAAAGATAAAACTAATGTTGCTATCGTTGGTGGTGTTGTTGGCGTAATTATTTTCTTCATTATAAATTCAATCATATTTTATATACTTGGTCGCAGAAGCGGTTTCAGAAGTGGTCGCAGAAGTAGGTTTTAGATTTATTCTGTGTTTGGTTAGAGTATACTGACATTTGCTGGTGTAATATGTGGCTCCCACCAGTGGGTTTATCTTGATTTCTCTGACTTTCCAGTACTGATGTGAACCACAAAAAATATAATCATTTGATTCACAAATAGAAATATACATATCAGAGAGAGTATATAATTTTTTATATATATTCGCTCTGAAATATTGCACTCAAAAGTCAATGCGATAAAGATGAATGCACTGGTGGGGATTAAGCTTAAAGAAAATTTAACTTTCGAATGGAATAAAGGACAAACATTCTAACTAAAAGTGTGTATGTCAAGTCAGTCATGTTATATTTTTGTCTCAAGTAAAATTAATTGGAGAGGTGCAACCACCAAGTCAGTTGTAGACCAGTTTCATCCCATATCAGTACTCATTAGTAAAACTAGACTTTGGTGGTTAGAAATCTTCGAAGAGAAATCATTCACAGCACATTCACATTGCTTGTGGGGCGAAAGATATAAATATCCGAACACAAATTTTGTAGACCGGTTTCATCCTACATCAGGACTCATTAGTAAAACTAGACTTTGGTGGTTAGAAATCTCCGAAGAGAAGTCCTTCACAGCACATTCACATTGCTTGTGGGGCGAAAGATATAAATATCTGAACACAAATTTTGTTAGATTAGATATAGATATATACGATAAAAGAAAAGTAAAGAAAAAAGAGGTTGGATAATCCACGAGTTGCGAGTTGGAAATCACGAGTTGCTACATGGAAATCACAAGTTACAAGTTGAATTTAACATTTTAAAGTGCGAGTTATGAGTTGGAAATCACGAGTTGGTACATCAATTCCACGAGTTGCTTTTAAGTTACGAGTTGTGTTTTAAAGTGCGAGTTGCAAGTTTGAAATCACGAGTTGGTATATCAATTCCACGAGTTGATTTTTAAAGTGCGAGTTAGAAATCACGAGTTGGTATATCAATTCCACAAGTTGAACTTTAAAGTTGCGTTTTAAAGTGCGATTTGGAAATCACGAGATGGATTTTAAATCACGAGTTGGCACATCAATTCCACGAGTTAGATTTTAAATATTTGGATTGTTAGGTGAATTTCACGATAATGCTAAAAAGGCTAAGGTTATGTGAATTATGATTTCAACAGTGCAAGTTCATGAGTTCACCAACATTTCTTCTTGTTTGATCAAACACAAGCATTTACGCAAATTTATTAAGAACCCTATCTCTGGAATATGTTTCAATGTTTAGTAGCTAGACATGTTTAAGGACCTTATCACACCTCAATTTTTCATCCAATTTTTTCTTGTTATCTATTATTTACAAAAAAGATCTCTTGTGGCGATTTTCAGATTGACCCTTGCTATCCAATATACCATTATACTCAACAGAATAATTTCATCTCGCTCGTTACACTAAAATGAAATCATTAAGTCTTAGTTTTTTTCGTGGAATTGATATACTAACTCATGATTTCCAAATTGCAACTCGCAATTTAAAATGCAACTCGTAACTTAAAAGCAACTCGCGGAATTGATGTATCAACTCGTGGAATTAATGTACTCGTGATTTCCAACTCGTAACTCGCATTTTAAAATTTTAAATTAAACTCGTAACTCGTGATTTTCATGTAGCAACTCGTAACTTGCAACTCTTGGATTATTAATCCTCAAAAAAATCAACATGAATCTGTCAGTAAAAGTATATACTCACGTCTGAAACAATTTATATGGGAATTAAAAATTATAAATCCATAACTTTTGATGGAGCCATGTTGTAGTGTTTAAACTTTGCACAAAGTTAGATCAACGCTTTATTAACATTTTAAAATAATTATGTTCTTGGTGACGTCATCACTTATGATGATGTCATCATGGCAAATCAGCTGGTGCAAACAAACAAAAACATTTAGGTGCAAAATGTTTGTTTAACCCTATTTGGGCTGGGCTTTTTAGGGCTTTGTAAGTCTGGAGGGAGGCTGATTCACCCCCCCCCCCCCTGCACCCGCTCTTGCACCTGCATTACTTCTGATACGTTAATGCAATATGCATGAAACGTTACATACGTTATAAACGATATTATACTTTAAATCTGAACATTTTAGCGGAAAAATATTTTGGCTGACTTAATAATTTGTTTGCTGACGTCATCAAATGTAAGAGCACCGGTAGCAAAAATATTTCTTCCAAAACTTATACCAAAACGTTTTTCAAGCTTAAACTCAATCAATAAAAAAACTCAAGCCATGCAGTGTACAGTTCTTGTGAATAAATTTCTTACGAATTTACAAACATAAAAAGTATGAACAATTGAACAAATGACAAAAGCATAATAACATAAATATATACAAGGTAGCCTCAAAATATGACTAAAACTAGAGCAACTAAAAACATGATGAGCAGAGTAGCATAGGTTGGTCAAACAACCAACTATATATGAAAAGGAATGCGACTATGCAAAGCTGACTGAATGAAACCTGCAGGAAGGGGAGGTGGAGCAAGAAACTAACCAGAAGTGAAGAACTGAAGAGGAGTGGAAAGCCTATAAATACCCTGGTTAGGGGAATTGTGGGACATCTGAACCTCTACTAAGAATCCTCGTGGGGAAGAACTCACATGGGAGAGTAGAATAGACCGACCCACTATAAGTAGAAAAGCCTCTGTCTTAGCAGAAGTACAGCTGTACTGGGGATAGTTAATCAAAGGAAGTTTTCATTGAGTGAATCTAAACCCCCATAAACATAAGTTTATGAGATACAAAAATAAGAAAAAAATGTTTTTTTTTGAATTGCCACCTGTTAAAAATTTGTTTACTAAGGGAAAATTATCCCTAGTTACCAAAAATTATCTCACATATATTTTAGGCAAAGTCATTAAATCAGACAAGTATGAAATAAGTTATGCATAAAATGTCATAACCGGAATAGGGTTATGACATAATAAATAATATACATATATTAGAGATATTTTTATCACCTATCAAGTTGTTAAAGGAGATTTATCCCAAGCTACCATAAAAAGATTGAGGAAAATGATCCTAGATTATAGGAAAATTCCTAAAAGTTTCAGTCGTCTATGCCATTTATCCAGAAGTTATGAAATAAGTATTAGCTCTCATTAATAGCATGGTTTTTATTTTCATTTAGTCGGGAAAACTTATTTTATTCGCTTACTCTCCATAATGAGATGGCCTGGGTTTATGGAGTTGGTATGGCGTTTAAGTCATCAATAGTCTAAATTTTACATTTTCTGTTTAGGTAAGTCTGGCGAGGTTGCCAATCGGAAAAATGCACCTCGGCAAGATTCGCATTATGACGATTTAAACCTTCATGGAATAAAGCTTGATGTATATACGGACTTGAACATGTCTCACAAAATTGTAACAACCGGTGACAACAATGCTTTTGAGCTAGAATACGTTGAACCAACCGTTGGTGAAGATGCTTGTAATGAATCAAAATACACTGAACTAACCGTTGATAAAGCTGCTTATAATGGACCAGAATACATTGGACGAAACATTGGTGAAGGTGCTTATAGTGAACCAGCATACGAAATCTTGCCTCGTAAAATCAACTCATGAATCAAACCTACGCAAAACATTTGTAATGCTGTATGGTAGTATTTCTTAATTTTATGCCCTATCCCAGTGAACAGAAACTTGTACAGAGACCGCTAGAACAACGCCTTTACTGTGAATTTTGAACAGGTTTTTGCTCGCTGGGGTTTCAATGTTGATCCGATATCGATAATAAGTTCTAAGGGTTGATTTCCACAGGACGTGATGTCAATTTCCACCAATAGAATGCCTTCTTTTGCCTTTCGCCGCGAATTTTTTTGCCTCTTAATATAAAGGCTCGGAATTTCCTAATATTCTACAAATTTTGCCTATCTTATATATATGGGTGCAGACACGCCTTGCCATTGGACTGATAGAGCGTTTGAATGGAAATCCAGAGGTCGCCGGTTCTAATCTAATGGAGCTGTTATTTCTGCACAATGAAAATATTCTTTCAAAACCTTTGATTAAGATGATTCCCCTTAGGATCTTAGATCTTTTTGCAAACTCAACAAATTCTGTATATCCCAGCAGCCTAGTACCCAGGCTTTTGAAACAAATTTCTATTTCCGTGCTAATATGTTGCTAAACAAATAACCATGCTTGAAATAAGGACAATGACTGAGGAGGAGTGAATTTGAGTAAACCCTCCCTCATCCCCCGCAGTGATTAAGCACAGCTCTTATTATAAAGTTATATTTTTAAACACACAGATTTTTTTATTGGATTGAATATTTAGCAATTTTGCAAGTTGAAACTCCTACTTTTTGCAAAAATTTCACTTTGTCTCCGGTATATTTGACCAAGATTGTACAAAAACTTGTTCAAAGTCCACAGTAAAGATGCTAGAACAACTGCGGACTTTGAACAATAGCTCATGTTGATTCATTTAGCACGTATTCGAATTATGGTAAATGATTGAACGAGAGTGAAAACTAACGTTCGTTCCCAGTGTTGAAAAACCTGTTCAAAGTCCGCAGTAAAGACGCTTCAACATCGTTTGACAACTTTGAATAAGTTTTTGACCACTGTGTTTTTTCTATTTTTATAAGTGACCATCTCTAAATTACTTATCCGAAATGTTTATTTTGATAGATTCATAACCTCCTGATATTCAAAATGTTATAGCAGAAATTCTCTTTTAATATTTTGTTTTTAAGGGGGTTACATTAACAATTATTATATTAATATCGTTTTTAACATGTTTGTTAAATTTACTCCTCGAAAATACAAAAAATAATCAGTTTGGCTAAAGCAGATCTACAGTTAGAAGTCGCATAATCACCCTATTTTGTCAAAATTCTAAAATCCATATCAAGTTCACTATTGGCAATTGCTGATCACACCCTGAAAATTTCAACATTTATAAATAACAGGAAGTGGGTCAAATAAG